>KV417486.1:506898-517906 GCA_001630335.1 Athelia psychrophila | reverse complement strand
CGAGGTGCGCTGCGGACGCTGAGTCGGCGTCGAGGGTGCGCGCGAGGAGGACGCAGGCGCGGAAGGAGGCGAGGGACGGGCGGGCGTAGAGGCGCTTGCGGACGGGGTGCAGGAAGGCGGGGGAGACGAGGGCGAGGCGGAGGAGGTCGCGCGGCCACCAGGAGGAGGGGTGCAGGGACTCGAGGATGAGCGGGGCAAGGTCCGGGATGAAGCGTGGTTGGGGCATAGCTGGGATATCTTTGTGGTGCGAAGCGTTCACTGTTCCGAGAGGTTGCAGATGTGGCTTTGGCAGGAGGAGTAGGTGGTGGGGGTGGGTTGGGTGGTTCAATTTGGATATGCAGAGGTCTTGTGGGTGATTAAGGTTATAATGCAGCCTGCTAATGCCAATACCGGCGGTCAACGAGGCAATCGATGCAGGCAGCTGCGAGGTGGGCTTACCCTGTGCTTTGGAGGTTCAGGTCGAAGGAGAAGATTAATATTCTGATAAGCGAGCTCGAGGCTGCATGTGAAGTGCAGGCGATGGAGGGGGACCGGTGGGGAAGCGAGCAGCAAGCAGCGAGCGCCTGTTATGATCCGCAAACTCCGGTCAGCTGCCCCGTGTTCCCGTGCTCCTTCGTCCACAACCACCATCACCGACTCCTGCATCTGCTAGCTGCGACTCTATGGGTGAAATTACGAACATCCTCCAGTCTTTTCGAGGATAGACCTGAGCTGACTGCTCGCCTGCTCCGCAGCTCCAACCACAGGACCCCTAACCATCTTATCCTAATGAAGGGCCTTTGAGGCACGGTTAGGCTGGATCTGGTGCGATAAGCAACCTCAGTGTCAATATATGAATGCGCGGCGACTTCGCTACCCAATCACAGTTCACATCGATCAGATCATATCGTCCAATAACAAGTGAGTATGCTGTATCTGCTGCATCACGCGAGCTCAGTCCACGACGCTGATCTTGCACTTAGTCCACCGCGATGCCACGGCAGCCACCCGATGCACGCTCGTATAGGTCGCTCTGGCCACCCCCGCCTCCCACGGTGACATCCATCCTGCTGATCGTGCGGAGTCAGTGGATCGACTTCCCAAAGTGACAGATATTGCATATTCTTGGAACATGCAACTCCTTTGACTTTGACTGAGGGTATCGCGCATTGACTCCGCGTTAGTACGAGGATGGAAGTCAAAAAGGGTGAGGGCTGCCTCGCTGGGGACGATCATGATAAAAAGCGCGCGTTGGGATTGACGCGCATCGCGCACTTGACTGCTCATGTTCGAATGCAATGCTAATTATATGCTTTTAGGTATAGATATGTGGCTGCAGCCTCTCGAATGGGCTTGCTGCTTCATTTAACACGCCCCTCTTGTATAATGACAAGTGAGTACTGCGATTGCTACTACATCCCGCGAGCTCAATCCAGGTCCCTGATCTCCATCTATGCCTATGTATGCACATAGCTTATAGGCTGCTCTAGATACCCCCAGGCCGCCTCGTCGGGTGTTTATATTGGGCTGCTTGCGCGGAGTTCAGCACAGTGCTCTGGAAGTGACGGGTATTGCATATTTTCGGAACATGCAGTGCCTCTCACTTTTCAAGTGTTTGCGATGAACACCGCGCCACCGCTGGTATGGGGGAGTGAACGCAGAGATGTAGGGGGCTGCTTCGCTCGGGAGCCGGGACACCAAGTGCGTATGTGCGCGTTCCATGATTCGCGCGCACCTATGACTTGTGAGCAAGTAGCACTGGTGTATCTCGCGAGCTTAGCCGAGAACTGCGAACCCTTTTGCGATAATTGTTAATCTGACTGTTAGATTCGTGGGTGCCAACTACATGTATCGCCAAGCCAGGCAGGGATCAAACCTGACCTTTCGCGCTTCGGCGGGCATCTTGAGTGCTAGGTACAACCATACTCGACTGCCGTTGCAACTTACAACTCACTGCTTTCTCTGCAACGTTAGGGATAGAGCTTTCCATGCCCAATCATTGTCAAGAAGGTGGATACCGCATGTACTATGCATGTGGCTCAATTGCGTATTTGCGTATTTGCTACCCCCCGCCACCACCAGCTTGAGCCTTGCACCGCGCCAGGGTGTTTTGGAAGTTCTACTGCGCGTCTGTCCTAGCTGCCATCTCTGGGTAGGGTGGTCGTGGTGCCCGCCGGGTTCTACTGGCGTGCCAATGGCCAGCTCGATGCAACTCGATGTCACTCAGGTCGATCAGTCGCCAACGACCATCTCATGGGACCAGTGGGCAGAACCGACGGAAAAAGCAAGCTGATAGAAAACCAGAAGGATAGTATACACTAGGAACAGACAAATAATGATACGGCGGTGGAGCAGATAGAGTAATATACAGGGTGAACAAACACGATACGATACATTGTTAAGCACAGCTAGACACTGGGGGACTTATAATATCAGTGCTGCGAGTCATCAAGTACACGACACAGAGAAACATACCTTGAACGCAGCCTTAAGCTTGAGGTATCAGTCGACCGCTTCTTGCAAGGTGAAGTCGGACAGCTCGTGCCATGTGCCCGCGCATTCTGGTCGACCTGCTGAGTGATCTTGCTGCCAGCTGCATAAGTCATTCGTACGCGTCCTGCCACAAGATGATGGCCAAGTGAAACGGTGCGGCGATGTGGTACAGGTGCGGTAATACAGTGCCGACAAATCCCGAGGACGGGGGCGGGTGTGCAGAGGCGGGGAGTTGAGCCGTGAATCTGGCGTGTTGGCACTCCGCGGATCCAGTGACTGACGCGTGCGTGATGCTACGCGTTGGCGGGTTGGGGGTCACCAGGCGTGGGGATAGGCGGGTGGGTGCTGGTGGGCGATTAGGCAGGTGCAGCCGCGCGGATCCGGCTGCTGATGTGCGCGTGGATGCGCATTGGCGGGCTCGGGGTGCGAGCACGTGGGAGCTTGAGCAGGTTGGGAGATGTGTTGCGGGGGACGCATGCGTGCGGGTGGAGTGCGGTCGTGCTAGCGGGGTCGTCGCCGAGCTTGGCGCGCGCGGGCACCTGATGTCGGAGGACCAGTTGTGTAAGCGGGGAGGGCCAGGACGTAGTTGCAGCGCGTCAAATTGGGGCGAGGATGGGACCCGCGTGCTTGGGTTGGCGAGCCATCCTGCCTTTCCGGCCGCGGCACTCATCGACATCAAGAACTCCTTGCACAAATTACTGACCACCTTCCTCAAAGCCGGAGAGAAAGACGGACCGGTGAAGCTCAAGGAGCTGAAAGCGAGCAAGGACCGCGCACCGGGGGTATGTAGCGCTGAGGTATGTGGAGGATATGCACGCGGAGAAGGAGGACCAGGCGGAGGCTGGGAGGAAGAAGATGAAGGATATGGAGGTCGGGAGCATGGTGTTTGTCGAGGCCGCTGGTGGGAGGTGTGCTAATATTGCGGTTCACTAGTGCGAGCATCCATGTCCCCAGCACGCCAACGTGGTACACGATGCCGGAGCTCAAGACGTTTATTAACGGGGTACATCACGGCGCACACCGTCGTGAACCCGAACGATCAGCCATGCATCAACCTTGACGAGCTGCTGCGCTCCATGATACCAGCGGAGAATAATACGGAGGCGCTCAAGTTCATGGAACGCGACGAGCTGACTCGGAGATGGAGGACAAGATGCAGCCGTGGCACGAGATCACCATAGACGGGAACGATTCACTAGAGGAGGAGTCTTCGTGTCTGCCCAGCGAACAGTAAAATAACGGGGCAAGCACAAGAAGTGGTCACCTACCCGAGGGATCCTTGCAGTACTAGGGCAATGGGCTGATTCTCTGTAGACTGTTTGACCTGCTCGAAGACAGCGACGATGAGAGGGCCTGGTCCGTTCAGATGGGGGACGCGACGCCCGGTTGTATCGTGGGTAAGCCACATTGAAATACAAGTAGACGGTGTATAGTCGAGAGGTCACTGAAGCAACTAAACATTGGTCCCGGCCTGCAGCTGCACTTGATCACAATCGTCCTCGATCGGACTCAAACGCTTGCCTGACCATGTCGCTATCCAAAATCCTTCGACGTCTTGGTACTCCTTCTGGATCCAGGCCCTTGACTCCTCCATTCGAGGGCGTCCAGGCCCCTTTTGTGCAGTTAGGTCAGGCTTCGCAATCCGCACCAGCCCTGGACGCAGACGCAATACACATCAGGGGGCGCTTCAATCGCATTCGCATTCTCATCATCGGTCGGGCCAATGCTGGCAAAACCACGGTCCTCCAGAAGGTCTGCGGCACCACAGACCAGCCTATAGTCTACAATGCTCGCGGGAAGAAGGTACTTGACCCATTTGCCATGAATGTCGACCAACCTGATTCAGCATCTGGGCTCTTAGATCGGGAAACCGAACTTTCTGATGCCTTCTCGCGATGTATGTCTTGCCCTTATTTCTCCTGCTCAAGCCTGACATCCACGTAAGCGTGGTCTGCACGACATCAACAACGCGACGGTGTTTGAGAGCAACCCTGGCTTTATCTTTCATGATTCCCGGGGCTTCGAGGCGGGCGGTGCACAAGAGCTTGAGGATGTCAAAGCTTTTATTTTCACTCGGTCGGACAGCATAGAACTGGAGGATCAGATCCACGCCATATGGTGAGTCAATGCTAAGCAACCTGAGAGCTACATATATTAACTCCTTTGGCTAGGTACTGCATCCCGTTGGATGATGACAGGCCATTCACCAGGGCTGAGATCAGCTTCTTCTCGGAGTGCGGTACGGGTAGTGGTATGCAAGTCTCCTCTCGCATTTCGCTCGCTTTTGATAATCAAACAGTGCCGGTGATCGTGATATTCACCAAATTCGATGCTATGGATGACAAGGCATTCAGCGAGCTCAAAAGGTCAGGCTTGTCCACTGACGAAGCGAGAGTTCAAGCTCCCGGTCACGCAGGGATGATGTTTGAAAGAGACTTCAGGGGTATGCTCTATGAGATGAAATACCCTCCCAAAAACCATGTGCTCCTTCGAGGTAAGGTGCTGTACACTGGCCAGGATATAAGCTCATTCCGGGGTAGACATGAATCATCCCCAAGCATCCTGCCAAGAACTTGTCAATTGTACTGCCAGTGCAATTGATAACGAGGTGTTAAAGCTGTTATTCATTTCAATGCAGCGGAGCAATTTAGGATTATGCATGGAAATTGCCATGAATGAAATCGGGTGAGTTTGCTCGAATTATGACCATATAAATTCAACAGGTTTTAGAATTTTATTCAGACAGATGGATGTCGTGAAAATGCAAAAAGCTATCATAGCCGGCTTCCCTCACAGTGTGGTATTTATACTTTATTTTTTTATTTTTTTAAACTGGAAATCATTTACAATATACACTAGGGTCTTGTGACACCCCATTATTACCTCTCTAACAGCACATTGTTTTATTTGATCATGACAGTGGGTGAGTGCCTGCTCCAGATCCCCCGTGATTCAAGGCTGACCCCTGCGGTCTGGCCCTGACAGCGTGTAAGTGCCTGCTCCAGATCCACCGTGGTTCAAGGCTGACCCCTGTGCTCTGGCCCTGGCAGGCTGTAAGTGCCTGCTCCAAATCCACTGTGATTCAAGGCTGACCCCTGCCCTCTGGCCCTAACAGCTTGTAAGTGCCTGCTCCAGATCCGCTGTGATTCAAGGCTGACCCCTGCACTCTGGCCCTGACAGCATGTAAGTGCCCGCTCCAGATCTGCTGTGATTCAAGGCTGACCCCTGTGCTCTGGCCCTGACAGACTGTAAGTGCCTGCTCCAGATCCAGATACACTGTGTTTCAAGGCTGACCCCTGCCCTCTGGCCCTGACAGCTTGTAAGTGCCTGCTCCAGATCCACCGTGATTCAAGGCTGACCCCTGTGCTCTGGCCCTGACAGGCTGTAAGTGCCTGCTCCAGATCCTCCGTGATTCAAGGCTGACCCCTGCGGTCTGGCCCTGACAGCGTGTAAGTGCCTGCTCTAGATCTACCGTGATTCAAGGCTGACCCCTGTGCTCTGGCCCTGACAGACTGTAAGTGCCTGCTCCAGATCCAGATACACCGTGTTTCAAGGCTTACCCTTGAGCTCTGCCCCTGACAGTATGTAAGTGCTTGCTCCAGATCCACTGTGATTCAAGGCTGACCCCTGCGCTCTGGCCCTGACAGAATGTAAGTGCCTGCTCCAGATCCCCTGTGATTCAAGGCTGACCCCTGCCGCTCTGGCCCTGACAGAATGTAAGTGCCTGCTCCAGATCCACTGTGATTCAAGGCTTACCACTGCACTCTGGCCCTGACAGCTTGTAAGTGCCTACTCCAGATCCGCTGTGATTCAAGGCTGACCACTGCACTCTGGCCCTGACAGCTTGTAAGTGCCTACTCCAGATCCGCTGTGATTCAAGGCTGACCCCTAGGCTCTGGCCCTGACAGCTTGTAAGTGCCTGCTCCAGATACGCTGTGATTCAAGGCTGACCCCTGCACTCTGGCCCTGACAGCATGTAAGTGCCTGCTCCAGATCCACCATGATTCAAGGCTGACCCCTGCGCTCTGGCCTTGACAGTATGTAAGTGCCTGCTCCAGATCCACCATGATTTAAGGCTGACCCCTGTGCTCTGGCCCTGACAGGGTGTAAGTGTGTGCTCCAGATCCACCGTGATTCAAGGCTGACCCCTGCACTCTGGCCCGGACAGACTGTAAGTGCCTGCTCCAGATCCAGATACACTGTGTTTCAAGGCTTACCCCTGAGCTCTGCCCCTGACAGTTTGTAAGTGCTTGCTCCAGATCCACCGTGATTCTAGGCTGACCCCTGCACTCTGGCACTGACAGCATGTAAGTGCCTGCTCCAGATCCACCGTGATTCAAGGCTGACCCCTGCGCTCTGACCCTGACAGCATGTAAGTGCCTGCTCCAGATTCACTGTAATTCAAGGCTGACCCCTGTGCTCTGGCCCTGACAGAATGTAAGTTGCTCCAAATCCACCGTGATTCAAGGCTGACCCCTGTGCTCTGACCCTGACAGTATGTAAATGCCCGCTCCAGATCCACCGTGATTCAAAGCTGACCCCTGCACTCTGACCCTGACAGCGTGTAAGTGCCCGCTCTAGATCTACTGTAATTCAAGGCTGACCTCTGCACTCTGGCCTTGACAGAGTGTAAGTGCCTGCTCCAGATCTACCATAATTCAAGGCTGACCCCTGCGCTCTGGCCCTGACAGGTTGTAAGTGCTTACCCCAAGCATAATTCTGGTTATGCCTGACTAGAATGCTCTTGTTTTGACTCACAGGAGGCAAGTTATTTCTTATTCCTGCTACACTTTGCATTATTAACAATTATAACATGTTGTGTTTTCCGCTTGGTGAGTATACACATTAAATTTCAGCATGTCAGGCCAATGACACTTGGACAGTGATGTATTTTTCCTTTTTGGTCTCAAGATGGGAGATGTCATGAAGCCCGCCATCCAGAATGGATTGAATGAACTGGTATGTTAGCTTACATTGGTCTTATACAGTGGCTAAGCATTTGTAGGTTGCAGCATCAGGATCATCCAGCAGACAGGCTTGCTTGGCAGCTGGTTTGGTTCCACTATAATTATGCACACTTGAAATCTAATACACCCTCCGAGCAGTATTTATTATCACGCTGGACCTGTCTTTTTTCATCTGGGACAAGAATCCTGCCGTGGAATGCTTCTCACCAGCACTCAGCATCTACAAGGAAGCCACCACCAATCATGAGGCAGTCATGAAAGCTGTGACGGAGGCGTGCAGGATGAAACAAGGACACTCAAGCAAGGAGATGAAGGCATTCCGTGCACGGATGACGGAGATTGTTCTCGCGCACCGCCTGTGTAAGTTGAATTGCTTTATACCGGTGTCACACTAATGTGTTGCATGCAGCGGAGAGCTACAGGGCGGGGACGGGCAGGGGATAAAGGAGATGTGAATGGAGACAAGAAGTCTCGCAGAGGATGGAATTGTCGGTTTTGTGTTTGTATCTGATGATTGCGGCCAAAGGTTACGAGTCCAACAATCCAACATTATGCATCGCACTCGCGATATACGACTCGTCCGTGCAAGTCGCCCGTTTAGGATGCTGCAAGATGGCACCGCACACGACTCTCTCAGCGCAACATACAACGATGCAGCACTGCCAGGAGGAACACGTGGTCCGGGCGGCCATCCCTCCATTTCCCGCGCGGTGACAGTGCATTTGATTAACCCAGAAGAGACTGCCTGTCAGAGCGACGATCCCGAGGATCATGCTGGCGACGATTACAATGTCCAGATTCCAGAGAGACAGCTGCGCGAAGGGGATGTATGTGTATGCTTCGCATCAGACTGAAAGTTCGTGTGATTCAGTGGTGCTTGCTACATATGCCGTATGTTAAGGATGCGGATTGAGCTTACAAATCTGCAGGTGGTAGTGGTGCAGTCATTAAAACCGCACCAGACCGCCTATGAGAGCGACGAGTCTGACGTTGCACGGCGCCGATGATAATTCTGGCGACAGTGCCAATGTCCACTGGGCCCAAGGCAGTCAATGTGCTGGCGTAGTCGGTGGCATCGTCGGTGGGCTGGATATTGGTGGAGACAGACGCTGGGGAGGCAGAGCTCCAGAGATAATCGTGTTTCACCAGGTTTCACCCGAGTCACTAGGACTAAAGGCCTACTTTTCTTGCGGCTTTTAGAGTCATCCTCTACGCGTTTTTGCTCGCGTGAGGGTATTGTTAGGCTATATATGAACAATGTAGTAGCCAGGTTTCTGCAGCGAGAAAGCAACAAACGTGAAGCCGACGCGCAGGACGCTGACTCGGAGACAAGGCCAAGACGAATTCGAACTCGAGATAGTCTTCCGAAGGCAAACACCGGAAAATTTGGATCGAACCTGCGTAAACTCCGGATATCCTTGTCTGGCGACAGACCGGAGCTCCGCCAAATAAGCGCCAAGCGGCGTTTGGCGCGTCCTCCGCCCCCACCACACTGATCACAACTCGCTATCTGGCATCAATGTTCGCGCCTTCCTCATTTATCCACTGTATGTGCAGTACTTTTTTGAATAAATTCAACCCTGCAATATTCCTCAGTCCTCGTGCGCCGATCAGCAAGTCCCATGCTCCTTCTGTCCACAACCACCATCACCACACCTACATCTGCCAGCTGTTCGACACAGCGATTATATGAGTGCAAGGATGGATATCCTCTCTCAAGCCTTTTCGGGGATCGAGCTGAGCTGACTGCCCGCCAGGCCCGCAACTCCAACCACGGGTCCCCCCCTAACCATCACATCCCAATGAAGTGCCTCTGAGGCACGGTTAGGCTTGATCTAGCTTATAAGCGACCTCAGTGCCAATGCATGGATGTGCGGCGAATTCGCTACCCAATCACAATTGACGCCAATCGGACCATCGATCCATTGACAAGTGAGTATCTACCATCACGCGAGTTCAATCCACGGCGCTGATCTTCTGCTTAGTACACTACGATGGGCTCGGTGCGGTGCCACAGATGCAAGCTCGTTTAGGTCGCTCTGCCCATCCCCCTCCTCCCAAGTTATGCATTGTGCTGCTTGTGTAGAGTCGGCGGATCGACTGTCCAAAGTGACAGGTGTTGCATGTTCTTGGAACATGCATGCAATCCTTTTGTTTGGCTGGAACGATGAACTGACTCCGCGTTAGGACGAGGGTCGAATTCAAAGACATTGAGGGCTGCCCCGCCGGGAACGACCATGGTCTAATGCGCGCGATGAGCTCGACGCGCATCACGTACTTGACTGCTCGTGTTCAGATGCAATGGCTGGAGCCTTTTCAATGGGCCTGCTGCTTCATTATAACGCCTCTCTTGTATAATAACAAGTGAGTACTGCAATTGCTGCTACATCCCGCGAGCTCAATCTAAGGTACTGATCGACATCCATGTTTACCGCGACCGGTTCGCTGCGATGCCACGGCAGCCACCCGAATGCACATAGCACATAGGCCGCTCTGAATACCCCCCCAGGCCCCCTCTTAGGGTGATTACATTGGGCTGCTTGCGCGGAGCTCGGCATGGCACTGCTGAAGTGACGGGTGTTGCATATTCTCGGAACATGCAGCGCTTCTCACTTCCCATTTGTCTTGTTGGGAACCGCGCCACCGCTAGTATAGGGGAGTGCGCTGGAGACGTGGGGGGCTGCTTCGCTCGGGAGCCGGGACACCAAATGCGTATGTACGCGTTCGATGAGATTGGCGCGCACCTATCTTGTGAGTACGCGGTATCCTGCTCCGAGCTCTTGTCACGATTGTTAATCAGATTGTCAGATTTATGGATGCCAACTAGTACCACCAAGCCGGGCAGGGATCAAACCTAACCCTTCGAGTGTCTTGGGTGCCATATCGAGGTACGAATGGAATCAGCTGCCGGCGCCACAACTTACACTCACCGCTTTCTCTACAACGTTAGCAGGGATGAAGCGTTCCATGCCCATTCATTGTCAAGACGGCGATACGGTATGTACCATGCATGTGGCTCAATTGTCTATCTGCCTATTTGCTACCTCCGCCACCGTCAGCTCGCACCGCGCCGGGGCGTTTTGGAAGGAAAAAACGTGGGGTCTCATCTGCGCTGAAACTGTTTTGTTTGGGAATCAACCGAAATGTTTTCGGCGCACCTGACCCGGCGAGAGTCGAGACGTAGAGAACCGCGTCGTCGGTGGTGTGATGATCCGGATTCAGGTGCGCACGATGAGGCTGGTGACTATCTGCAGTTGCAGCTACAAGAGTTGATCATGTCGTATAACAAGTGAGTACTCAGCTATACCAATCGAGCTTAATACCAATCCTAGGCGCTGGTTTTCTCGTCTACCGCGCCGGAATGCAAACCCGCGGTGTGAACCCGCCCACCTCCTCTTGGGGCGGCCAAATCGGTCTGCTACGTGGAGTCTGTGAACGTGCGGATGTGGCATGTTTCGTACATTCGCTGACTCAGTATTAGTATGTGGGAGTTATTTGGAGATGTGCGCCAGGGCCCAGAGAGCTACTTCGCTGACGCCGATGGTCCACTTAACTACCTATTCATTCGC
>KV417486.1:317931-506873 GCA_001630335.1 Athelia psychrophila | reverse complement strand
GGGTTGGGCGAGCCATCCTGCCCTTCCGATCGGTTGGCGGTGTTGCCTGGTTGTGCTGCGGGTGGGCCGCGTTGAAATGCAAGTCAACGGTCCATAGTCGAGGGTTGAAGCAATGTCCAATAATTGGTCCCGGCCTGCAACTGCACTTGATCACAATCTTGCTCGATCAGACTCAAACGCTTGCCTGACCATGTCGCTATTCAAAATCCTTCGACGCCGAGCTTCGACCACGTCATTCGAGGACATCCAAGCCTCGACTCCGTCATTCGAGGGCGTCCAAGCCCCTTTCGCGCAGTTAGGCCAGGCTTCGCAATCCGCACCAGCCCTGGACGAAGACGGAAGAGATATTAGAGAGCGCTTCAATCGCATCCGCATTCTCGTCATCGGTCGGGCCAATGCTGGCAAAACCACGGTCCTCCAGAAGGTCTGCGGCACCACAGACCAGCCTGTAGTCTACAATGCTCGCGGGAACAAGGTACTTGACCCATTTGCCGTGGATGTCGACCAACCTGATTCAGCATCTGGGCTCTTAGATCAAGAAACCGAACTTTCTGATGCCTTCTCGCGATGTATGTCTTGCCCTTATTTGTCCCACTCAAGCCTGACATCCTCGACAGCGTGGTCTGCACGACATCAACAACGCGACGGTGTTTGAGAGCAACCCTGGCTTTATCTTTCATGATTCCCGAGGCTTCGAGGCGGGCGGTGCACAAGAGCTTGAGGATGTCAAAGCTTTTATTTCGACTCGGTCAGACAGCATAGAACTGGAGGATCAGATCCACGCCATATGGTGAGTCAATGCTAAGCAACCTGAGAGCTACATATATTAACTCCTTTGGCTAGGTACTGCATCCCGTTGGATGATGACAGGCCATTCACCAGGGCTGAGATCAGCTTCTTCTCGGAGTGCGGTACGGGTAGTGGTATGCAAGTCTCCTCTCGCATTTCGCTCGCTTTTGATAATCGAACAGTGCCGGTGATCGTGATATTCACCAAATTCGATGCTATGGATGACAAGGCATTCAGCGAGCTTAAAAGGTCAGGCTTGTCCACTGACGAAGCGAGAGTTCAAGCTCCCGGTCACGCAGGGATGATGTTTGAAAGAGACCTCAGGGGTATGCTTTATGGGATGAAATACCCTCCCAAAAACCATGTGCTTCTTCGAGGTAAGGTGCTGTACACTGGCCAAAATATAAGCTTATTCCGGGGTAGACATGGATCATCCCCAAGCAACCTGCCAAGAACTTGTTAATTGTACTGCCAGTGCAATTGATAATGAGGTGTTAAAGCTGTCATTCATTTCCATGCAGCGGAGCAATTTAGCATTATGCATGGAAATTGCCATGAATGAAATCGGGTGAGTTTGCTTAAATTATTACCATATTAATTCCACAGGTTTTAGAATTTTATTCAGACAGATGGATGTCGTGAAAATGCAAGAAGCTATCTTGGCCTGCTTCCCTCACAGTGTGGTATTTATACTTTATTGAATTATTTTTGAAAACTGAAATTCATTTACCATACAGCATGTATGTGCCTGCTCCAGATCCACTGTAATTCAAGGCTGACCCCTGCCCTCTGGCCCTGACAGTTTGTAAGTGCCTGCTCCAGATCCACTGTGATTCAAGGCTGACCCCTGCCCTCTGGCCCTGACAGATTGTAAGTGCCTGCTCCAGATCCACAGTGATTCAAGGCTGACCCCTGCCCTCTGGCCCTGACAGAGTGTAAGTGCCTGCTCCAGATCCACCGTGATTCAAGGCTGACCCCTGCCCTCTGGCCCTGACAGCATGTAAGTGCCTGCTCCAGATCCACCGTGATTCAAGGCTGACCCCTGCCCTCTGGCCCTGACAGTATGTAAGTGCCTGCTCCAGATCCACCGTGATTCAAGGCTGACCCCTGCGCTCTGGCCCTGACAGGCTGTAAGTGCCTGCTCCAGATCCACAGTGATTCAAGGCTGACCCCTGTGCTCTGGCCCTCACAGTATGTAAGTGCCTGCTCCGGATCCACAGTGATACAAGGCTGACCCCCGCTCTCTTGCCCTGACAGCGTGTAAGTGCCTGCTGCAGATCCACAGTGATTCAAGGCTGACCCCTGCCCTCTGGCCCTGACAGCATGTAAGTGCCTGCTGCAGATCCTCTGTAATTCAAAGCTGACCCCTGGTCTCTGGCCCTGACAGCGTGTAAGTGCCTGCTCCAGATCCACTATGATTGAAGGCTGACCCCTGCACCTGGCCCTGACAGTATGTAAGTGCCTGCTCCAGATCCACAGTAATTCAAGGCTGACAGTTGTTCTGTGACTATGATAGTTGGTAAGTGCTTACCTCAAGCATAATTCAGGTTATGCCTGACTAGAATGCTCTGGTTTTGACTCACAGACGGTAAGTTATTTCTTATTCCTGCTACACTTGCATTATCAATAATTATAACATGTCGTGTTTTCCGCTTGGTGAGCATACACATTAAATTTCAGTATGTCAGGCCAATGACACTTGGACAGTGATGTATTTTTCCTTTTGGTCTCAAGATTGAACATATCATGAAGCCCGCCATCCAGAATGTATTGGGTGAACTGGTATGTTAGCTTATATTGGTCTTATACAGTGGCTAAGCATTTGTAGGTTGCAGCATCAGGATCATCCAGCAGACTGGCTTGCTTGGCAGCTGGTTTGGTTCCACTATAATTGTGCACACTCGAAATCTAATACATTCTCCGAGCAGTATTCACTATCACACTGGACCTGTCTTTCTTCATCTGGCACGAGAATCCTTCCAAAGAATGCCTTTCCCAAGCACTTAGTGTTTACAAGGAAGCCACCACCAATCACGAGGCAGTCATGAAAGCTGTGACGGAGGCGTTTAGGCTGAAACAAGGAGACTCCATATTAACGAGGGAGAAAGCATTCCGTGTACGGATGACGGAGATTGTTCTCGCGCACCGCCTGTGTAAGTTGAATTGCTTCATACTGGTGTCACACTGATGTGTTGCATGCAGCGGGGAGCTACAGGGCCGGGACAGGCAGGGGATAAAGCAGAAGTGAATGGAGACAACAAGTCTCGCAGAGGATGGAGTTGTCGGTCTTGTATTTTGTATCTGATGATTGCGGCCAAAGGTTACGAGCCGAACAATCCAAAATTATGCATCGCACTCGCGATATAATAGGCCTCATCCGTGCAAGTCGCTCGTTTAGGATGTTGCAAGATGGCACGGCACACGACTCTCACAGTGCATCTCGAAGTGCAAAGTACAATAATGCAGCACTGCCAGGAAGAGCGCATCATCTGGCGGCCTCCATCCATTTCCCGCGCGGTGACGGTGTATTTGATTGGCCCAGAAGATACTGCTTATTGGAGCGACAAGCCCGAGGGCCACACTGGTGACGGTTGCCATGTCCAGACTCCAGAGAGACAGCTGCGCAAAGGGGAAGTCTGTGCATGCTTCGCATCAGACCGGAAGCTCGCGTGATTCAGCGACGCCAGCTGCATATGCCGTGTGTTGAGGATGCGGATTGAACTTGCAGATGTGAAGGTTGTAGCGGTGCAGTTGTTCGGGCCAGAACAGACCGCCTATGAGAGAGGCGAGCCTGACATTGCACGGCGCCGATGATAATTCTGGCGACAGCGCCAATGTCTACCGGGCCCAAGGCAGTCAATGTGCTGGTTTCCGTCGGTGGGCTTACATTGGTAGAGACAGAGGCTGGGGGAGGCAGAGCTCTAAAGATAATCGATATCATGTCCCAAAGGCCCACTTTTCTCGTGGCTGTCAGAATCATCCTCTACGCGTTTTTGCTCGCGTGAGGGTATTGTCAGGCTATGTATGAGTGATCTAGCCAATTTTTTGCAGCGAGAAAGCGATAAACATGAAGCCGCCGCGCAGGACGCTGAGGCAAAGCGAAGACGAGACACAAACAGGAGCGCCAATGAGCGCTTGCAACTTGACGTTCTGCGCGTCCCCCGTCTCCTCCCCACCACACTGATCACATCTCGCTGTCTGGCATCAATGTTCGCGCGTTTCTTATTATCGACTGTGTGTGCAGTACTTTTTTGTTGTTGAACAAATCCAATTCTGCAATATTCCTCAGTCCTCGTGCACCGATCGGAGGGTCCCGTGCCCCTTCTGTCCACAACCACCATCACCGACACCTGCATCTGCCAGCTGTTCAACGCAGCGATTCTATGGGTGAAAGGATGGATATACTCTCTCAAGTTTTTTCGAGGATCGAACTGAGCTGACTGCCCGCCAGCCCTGCAACTCCAACCACGGGTCTCCCCAACGATCACATCCCAATGAAGTGCCTCTGAGGCACGGTCAGGCTATATCTGGTGCGATAAGCGACCTCAGTGCCAAATCGTGGATGTGCGGCGATTTTGCCGCCCAACCACAATTCACGTCAATCGGGCCATCGAGCCATCGACAAGTGAGTATCTACCATCACGCGAGTTCAATCCACGGCGCTGATATTATGCTTAGTATACCACGACGGACTCGCTGCAGTGCCACGGATGCAAGCTCGTATGGGTCGCTCTGCCCATCCCCTCCTCCCAAGTTATACATTGTGCTGCTTGCGCGGAGTCTGCGGGTCGACTGTCTAAAGTGACAGGTGCTGCATGTTCTTGGAACATGCATTCCCTTTTACTTTTCGTTTGGCTGGAACGATGAACTGACTCCGCGTTAGGATGAGGATCGAATTCAGAGACATTGAGGGCTGTCTCGCTGGGAACGATCATGATCAAATGCTTGTAGGTATATGTGGCTGCAGCCTCTCGAATGGGCCTGCTTCATTACCACGCCCCCTTGTATAACAAGTGAGTACCGCAATTGCTACTACATTCCGCGCGCTCACTCCAGTTCATACATGTTTACCGCGACCGGCTCGCTGCGATGCCACGGCAGCCACCCGAACGCACATAGCACATAGGCCGCTCTGAATACCCCCAGGCCTCCTTTTCGGGTGATTATATTGGGGTGCTTGCGCGGAATTTGGCGTGGCACTGCTCAAGTGACGGGTCTTGCATATTCTCGGAACATGCAGCGCCTCTCACTTCCCGTTTGTCTTGTTGGGAACCGCGCCACCGCTGATATGAGGGAGTGAACGCGGAGACGTGGAGGGCTGCTTCGCTCGGGAGCCGGGACACCAAGTGCGTATGTACGCGTTCACTGAGATTGGCGCGCACCTATCTTGCGAGTAAGCGGTTTTCTGCTGCGAGCTCTTGTCACGATTTTTAATCAGACTGTCAGATTTGCGGATGCGAACTAGTACCACCAAGCCAGGCAGTGAGCAAACTTAACCCTTCGAGTGTCTTGGGTGCCATATCGAGGTACGAATGGAATCAGCTGCCGGCGCCACAACTTACACTCACCGCTTTCTCTACAACGTTAGCAGGGATGAAGCGTTCCATGCCCATTCATTGTCAAGACGGCGATACGGTATGTACCATGCATGTGGCTCAATTGTCTATCTGCCTATTTGCTACCTCCGCCACCGTCAGCTCGCACCGCGCCGGGGCGTTTTGGAAGGAAAAAACGTGGGGTCTCATCTGCGCTGAAACTGTTTTGTTTGGGAATCAACCGAAATGCTTTCGGCGCAGCTGACCCGGCGAGAGTCGAGACGTAGAGAACCGCGTCGTCGGTGGTGTGATGATCCGGACTCAGGTGCGCACGATGAGGCTGGTGACTATCTGCAGTTGCAGCTACAAGAGTTGATCATGTCGTATAACAAGTGAGTACTCAGCTATACCAATCGAGCTTAATACCAATCCTAGGCGCTGGTTTTCTCGTCTACCGCGCCGGAATGCAAACCCGCGGTGTGAACCCGCCCACCTCCTCTTGGGGCGGCCAAATCGGCCTGCTACGTGGAGTCTGTGAACGTGCGGATGTGGCATGTTTCGTACATTCGCTGACTCAGTATTAGTATGTGGGAGTTATTTGGAGATGTGCCAGGGCCCAGAGAGCTACTTCGCTGACGCCGATGGTCCACTTAACTACCTATTCATTCGCGTAGTAGCTGCAGACCCTCGTGATAATCATTGATGTCGACTGCCACCACTGTCTTGCCATTTACGTTTAATTGACGTCGCAGTCCGATATGATCTGCAATGCTGTCCCGGCGGAGGTGACTGACAGCCGACGGAGTACATAATTGTGGCATTTACATTCGTAGCTTTACACTTATGACCCAAACGACTCCTCGAGGCACAGCATGCATACGCGTCGAGGTAGTATATATTTATATTCGTGAAGAGTCAGACGTTCAATCCATGTGGAATGTGAAGAGACGCTAGCCCTAGCCCTGAGACGTCCGCGGCGAACGGCCGTCCATAATTATAGAGTGCAGCGTATGTAGCCGATTGCCGCCTACTCCGAGCCTCGAGCGTCTGGCCGTGCCATGATCCCCGCGAATCGTGATATCACCAGGCTGTGCACGCCTCTTCCTCCCACACCTCGAGCTTATTCCTGCCTCTCTGAGCTACACTGATATACTACCCCCCAGCACCCCCCACTCTTCCCATACCGCCCGCTATGACGACCCCCCCTGCAGCCCCCGCGCTGCACACGATCCCGGTCATCCTCCGCCCCCCGAAAACCTGGGCCCAAACGGCCAATCGCGCCGGCTTCGCGCTCGTCTTCAACCTCGGCGCGGGCATGATCCACCTCGTCCAGCTCTGCGTGCTCCTCCCGCTCGCCATCATCGGCGCCGTCCTCCCCGGGGGGCGGGGCCGGTGGGTGCGGGGCGTGTACGAGGACGGCGCGCGGTACTGCAAGGGCGCGTGTGCGACGCTGCTCGGTGAGTCTGGGCTGCTACTCTACACTACTATTGAATGGATGCTCATGTGGGATGTAATCTGGCAGTGCTGGCGACGCAGTGGTTCGCGCCGACGACGCTGCGCCTGACCTTTGAGACGACCGGCCAGGGCGCGCTCTCGCCCGCGCAGCTCGCGGACCTCGTCGTGCGCGATGCGAGCGGCCGCGTCATCAAGCTCAATCTCCCGCAGCAGTCCGTCATGATCTCCAACCACCAGGTACGTATGTGCGAATCGGCGAGCGCGCGGGCCCGCCTCCCGCCGTTCTACCGGCGATTAGACACAAGACAAGGTGCTGATTGTGGAATTCTGCGCAGGTGTATGCGGACTGGTGGTACGCGTGGTGCTTCACCTACTTCTGCGACACGCACCGCGACGTGATCATCGTGCTCAAGAAGAGCCTCAAATGGGTGCCTTTCCTCGGCTGGGTGCGTCCTTTCCCCTGATCCCCTTCCCTAATCCCTACCTCCTTCCCTAATCCCTTCCCCTAATCCCTATCGCTATCACCTATCCCCCACCATAGCTATCCAAGTATTACTCCCGCTAACCACGATCCAACCCAGGCCATGCAATTCTTCTCCTTCATATTCCTCGCGCGCTCCTGGGCCTCCGACCGCGCACAGCTCGCCTCCGCCCTCGCCGCCGCCGCCGGCCCCCCCGCGCCGCTCGCGCTCCTGCTCTACCCGGAGGGCACGCTCGTCTCGCCGCACACGCGCCCCGTCTCCGCCCGGTACGCCGCGCAGCACGGCCTCGCGCACCCCGCGCACGTGCTCCTCCCGCGCGCGACGGGCCTGCACTACTCGCTGCGCGCGCTCGTCGGCGGCGGGGCGCGGGCGCTGAGTTTGGTGGACCTGACGATTGTGTATCCGGGCGTGCCGGCGGCGGGGGGGAGCGAGAGGGAGGAGGATTACGCGCAGGGGTACTATACGCTGCGGAGCATCTTCTTTGATCGCGTGCCGCCGCCTGTGGTGCATATCCATGTGCGGGTGTTTGACGTGGTGCGGGAGGTGCCGATTGGGGAGATGGGCGGTGGGGGTGCGGGGGAGAAGACGAATGGGAATGGGAATGGGAACGGGAATGGGACTGCAAACGGAGCAGCAATGAACGGGGACGCAAAGACAAATGGAGACGCACCAGCAGCGACGCTGGAACCAGCAGCCGAAGTCGAGTTCTCCGAGTCCGAGCGCGCGGCGTTCGACGTGTGGCTGCGGCAGCTCTGGACGGACAAGGACGCGCTCATCGCGCGCTTCCTCGCCACGGGCTCCTTCGGGCCCGCGGCGGACGCGACGCGCGTGGACGTGCCCGTGCAGTTGAAGACGCGGCGCGAGGCGCTCGATGCGTTTGCGTTTTTCGTGCCGGGCGTGGTGGGCGTCGTGTGGGCGCGCATGAAGCACCTCCTGTGATATTCCACGTCAGTGTTTTCTTGGTATCTTTTCTTGAGGCTTGGCGGGTGTGGGCGGGGACGGGCATCGGCTGGTGTATGTGTGTGATATTATATTAAAAATGTGTGTATCGTGCATGTACCAATAGAAGCGGCTATTTAACGTCGTGTCGTCGCCTGCCCGACTGCTCTGGTCGTCTAGTCGTCTCTGTGTCGCGGCCCGGCTATTGCTGCGCCTGGCGCTGCTCGGCGACTTTGCGGACCATGAAGAGGCTCGTGTCGAGGAAGCGCTCGACGCAGTTGGCCATGCACGCCGCCTCGCCGCGCCCGAACGACGTGGAGGGGGTGCCCGTTATGCATCTGTACGCCGTGTTAGCCATCAGCGGGAGGGGCGGGCGCAGCGACTGACTTGTCCCAGCAGATGCCGGTGAGCTTGTGCACGGCGGTCTGCACGCGCGAGTGCGCCTGCTCCTGCTCGAGGAAGGTCTGGAGCTCTTTCTGTGCGGGCGTCAGCGGGTGTGGCAGGGCTGGTCATGTGGGGCGCACCTGGGTTGCGTCGTCGAATTTGTCCATGGTGGTTGTGTGAGGAGGGTCACGGTATGAAATTTGAGGGACTGCTTCCGCTGGATAGGCGCTTGCTGTGTGACAGGCTGCAGGGTGACAGGCACTGGAAGAAAAGTCTTGAAACACGCTGTAGTCAAAGGCAGCTGCTGCCAGCACATGGACTGTGTATACGCTGCGTATACGTGCTTTGGGTAGTCTTATTTGCGTGTTAAATTCGAATGCAGCGCTATAATTAATGTGCGGCAGTGGACTAGCCTAATCGGTTCTCTTTTCATCTCCTCGATGCAGTCCCCTTCAGGCCCCTCAGATGAAATGGTAATGGGCCTTCTATTTTAATGTGCAGGGTCGCTTGTATTGACTGTTGTGACAGACCGACACTGACCCTTCGCGTGCGACCCAACTGCCCGTGTGTGCCGAGTAACGCGCTGACAACCAGATGACTCGTACAGCGCCAGTTGAAGCGTCAGTGCTCGCCGCCCGTCCGTGGATCGCAGTCTCACCCGCCATGCACAGCACCTCCTCCCCCGCCTACCTCACCCGCAAGGCCCTCCCCATCAAGCGCAACGACGCAGAGCCCCTCACCCGCGAGGATGTCCAGTACGACATGCTCTCCCACATCTTCTCCGACCCGCACAAGGTCTTCACGTCCCCCATCCGCTCCGAGCCCCCCACCAAGGTCCACTTCTGCGATCTCTACGTGAACGCGCTCTACAAGAGCAGCAAGTGCAGCAAGGTCCTCAAGGACAAGATGGTCGAGACCCCGCTCTTCGCCGTCGAGCTCGCCAAGATCAGCCTCCTCACCAACGTGGGCCGCATCAACACCACGATGGCGTGTGAGTGCGCTGTTCGCCGCGTGGATCCCTGCTGACCCGCCGCCGCCCCAGTCTTCCCAGAGATGAAGACCGCGCTGCGCACGTACCACCCCGTGCCGTCGCTCCAGAAGACGGACGGGAACGCGCAGGACGCCCCGCGCATCAAAAACTGCCTCAAGGCCGCGCTGCTCGCCAGCGAGATCAAGGGCGAGCCGCCCAGCACCCCCGAGCAGATCCTCGAAAAAGTCGTGAGTCCGCCGTATCCCCGCCGTGCCTGCCCCTCCCTCGCGCCACCTCCCCCCGCGCCACCCATCCACCCACCCGTCCACCCGTCCATCCACGCTGACTGACTCTGCTCTTGCCCCGCGCGCAGACCGCGGGCCAGCGCCCGCCGACCTCGGTCGTGAACCTCATCTTCGTCCTCGCGAACCACGCCGCCCCGCTCGCGCCGACGCACTTCGGCCCCGACGAGCCGCTCACCTTCCTCGACCTCTTCCTCCCGCTCGCCATCTCCTCCCGCGCACGCGCGCGCGCCTTCCTGTGGCTCATGCACCACTACCTCGAGGGCCCCGCCGCGCCCCCCGCCCCCGCCCCCGACGGCCCCGATGGCCCCGATGCTGCCCCCTCCTCCTCCGCCGACGCCGCGCCCTGGGAGAACCCGTTCGCGGACGACTTCTCGCGCAAGCACCCCGGGCGCGTGCCGTGGCTGCACCGGCTCGACCCGGGCGTCGTGGAGAACGTGGACACGAAGGAGGAGGTGCAGTGGGGGCGCGCGATGAGCGCGCGGCGGCAGGAGTTCCTGAAGCGGCTCATGAGCGGGGCGGGCGCGGGGGAGGACAGCCTGAGCATCAGCGCGAATGGGAGTAAGGGGAACGGGAACGGGAGTGGGAGTGGGAATGGGAAGGGACGGAGCGGGGTGGGCAGCGGGAGCGGGGCGGCGACGCCGAATAGTGCTGGTGCGGGTGCGCCGGCGGAGGGGGCGCGGGAGCATAGCAGGGAAAGTGGGCGGGACAGGGAGCGGGAACGGGAGAGGGAGAGGGAAAGGGAGCGGGAGAAGGAGAACCACCAGCGGGCACGGGAGTCGCGCAGGGAGGAGAGGGAGGGGGGCGGGGAGCGGCTGAGGCATAGGTCTCTGCTGCCTAATGGCGAGCGCGAGAAGCCGTTCCTGCACTACATTCCGCCGACGCGCGAGCAGCGCGCCGAGGACGACCGGAAGAGGAGTGCGTTCTTCTTTCTATCCTCTGTAATCTGCGTCCATTCTAACGGTTTGTTTCTTATTTCTTATTTTTATCTAGCAGACTACCCCACGCGCACGGGGCGCCACGCCCACAGCCGGCAGAACAGCGGCCAGGCTCCGTCGCGGTCACGGTCACGGTCGCTGCTACAACGTACGTTCCACACTCCTAGCCTCTCCATCCGCTGAAGGTGTTCATGATATTTATTTCGCAGACGCTTGGCAGGTAGTCTCCACGACCGACCCGCTGCTCGACTCGGACGAAGAGATGCTCGACGACGCGGAGCATGTCCGGCGTGATTACAGTGCGTTCTTCTTCCTCCCATCCTTCCCCCCTTGTGTATCTCCTGCTGGGTTCTTTGTTGATATCTTATTCTAACGTATGTGATGTCGACAGTGCAACGACTGCGGGTAATCAACCGCCTGCGCGGGCGCTCACCGACGCCACCACCTGAGCCAGAGGAAGTGGCGCCCCTGCCGGACGTGCGCAAGAGGCGGGCGAAGGGGAGCTGGCGCAGAGTCGAGTCCTGGGACTAGCAATGAAGACGTAATTGCGATGAAATGGAGTTGGGGTGCATTTGTTTTTGGTTTCTTGGTGGATACGAACTGGAGAATGGAGACTGCTCTTATTTATCCCTTGTTGTCGCTAAATTGTTTTGTCCAGAGCACCAGAGCAATAGAGCATAGAACCGTGCATTGCAGAGCATACCAAAGCGACCTCTATGTGTACCCGAATTGTAGTCCGTGGGCGCAGCCCGTACACTACGAAGAAACGATTGTGGGAAGGGTATGTACACTATGTGCGTATGTACGAAGTTACACTTGATATGGCGCAGCCATGCAAACGAAAGCGAGAACAAAGCGCGAAAGATGGATTCCTAACAGTATCAACCAGAAACCGAGCAGTGGGAGTCAGAAGCCACCGGGCATCGCGAGAACGGGGTGCATGAACCCCGCGCGCGCGCGGCCCTGCTGCAGCTCCGCCGGCGCGCTCCGCCTGCGCCACTCCTTCACCTCGTCGCCCGCGGGGGGCTGTGTCACTGTGCGGCGCTGGAGCGTCGACAGCATCCGCTTCGCCGTGTGCATGCGCGAGCCGTCCGGGGCGGCGGGGCTGCTGGGCGCGGTTACTGCGATGGACGGGATGCTCGGGATGCGCACCACCGGCGTGGGGGCATCCGCCCTGATGAGGGGTTTGGGCGCCGAGATGGTGAGCGCGCGGACGGGCACGCGCAGCCTGCCGACGTCGGCGCGCAGGCGGCGCGGCGGCGCCTCTGCTTCTGCGCGCGCGAGGCTTGGCGTGAGGAAGGCGGGCAGGCGGGCTGTGGGCCGGGCCCGGGGCGTCTCTGCCTGCGGGGGCTGGGGCATGTGGCCGTGCGAGCTGAGGTACCCGGTGATCTCGTCGAGCGAGGGGAGGGCTTTGTTGCTCGCCGGGACGGAGATGGAGAGTCTGGCGCGGAGAGAGGCGATGCTGGACCGCGGCCTTGGCGGCGCCTGTTTCTCCGGGGCCATCTTGCGGAAATCGATCTCTTCGGTCCACGGCTGGATGCCGGTGGCGTCCGAGGTCCCGTTGACGGCGTCGAACAGGGAGAGGGGCGAGTTGAGGCCCGGGGAGGGGAGGGTGTAGTGGAAGATCGCTGGGGACTCGGGAGGGGTTATCGGAGTCAGGACGGCAGATGCGGAAGGTGGCGCTTGTAATTTGGACAAGAACAGGGCTCGGCGGTCGACTGGGAGGAACATTGCCCTCAATAAGTATGCACTGTTTGGAGAGCTCAGATAGCGTACCATGCTTGCTCTTGTGCGCTTTCAGCGCAATTTCCTTGCGCAAATCAGCGGCCTTCCGGGCTCCTGTGGCAGAGCTTCGTTCTTTGGATGCTTTCAGCAACGCTTCAAAACGCTGGCGCTCCAAGCCTGCGCCCTTGACTGGAACGTCGGCGGGGCGCAGGGGCGAAAGCACCTTGGGAAAACTGGGCGAGCCGGCACTCATGGGGGAGAGATGTTGCGGCCTGAACCCCTCCTCATCGGGAATGACGGCCCATGAGGACGGGGAGAAGGGCGAGCGGGGCTCTTCAGGGAGTTCCTCAGCGGGGGCTAGGGAGATGGAGATCTGGGGAATCGAAGAGTTCATTGCGAATGAAGTGATGAGAAATATAAGAAAAGCTGCTGCAAATGTGTGTTGAGAAAGAATGAAATCTGAGAAGGCGACCAGCACCAAAGTATCCAGAGAAGAAATTAGGGGAAAGAAAAACACTAGAAAGACCCGGAAGACGATAAAGATGAGAGCAGGAAAGAAAGCCTTGGGAGGTGTGGAAACGACCAGACTGCTGCTACAACAAGGCGCGCGGCTGCCTTCAGACACTTCAGTGACGCCGGCTGCCCAACCGTTGCCAGGGCACGTGCTGGTGGTTTTCATACTCCCGCCAAGCTCCCGCAGTCACCATGCCACGGCCGTTGCAACCTCGTTGCGAGTACAATCAAGATAACCGCACAGAATCAGGAGTGTCAAACTGGGTGTGTTACCGCGTCGCAAGGAAAGCTGTCTTTATCATGGTACACTGTCCGGTACCACCTGAGCAATTATAGATCTAGACCCTCCTCCTTGATCGCCTCAGCCAGCTTCTCCTTGAACAACTTCTCTGCATCTGTCCATACTCTTTCTACCTTCCTGTCCTGGAACTTCAAGAGTGACGGTAAGAGATCCGCACTGAATTGCTCTGATGCCTCCCGAGGCAGCAATGTGGGTAAATGATCAATGGATATCACAGACATGGGAGGTATGTCGGCTCTACAGATAAAATCAGCTGTCTGATAGGGTGAAATATCACGATGTACTTACCCCAGTTGGACGGCTACCGTGGGTGCCGAGAAAGTCGTATTGATGTTGTAAATTGGAATCGGGTTGAAGGGATTGGTGGTGTCACAACTGACATCGACCACCACGCTCAGCTTCCTGTCCTTCCCGGCAGCGATGATCTGCTCGTGGGTAATAAAGGACGGAATTTTTGATGTGAGGTAGATGCAGTTGACGAAGATATCAACGTCCAGAATCTCCTGGAACGGGCCGCCCTTGGCTGTCTCTGCCATATCCCACTTGACTATGTCATCCCTGCAGTAATCAGCACGAGCTGGACTCTTGATGCGAATTAACAAAACTTACTCGTCTAACCCGATCTTCCTGAAGAATTCCACTGCGCCGCTGCCACAACGTCCAAGTGCGCCGATGACCAGTGCTTTGACCCCCTTCCCGCTCCCACCGAGCTTTTCTTTGACGCTCTTGATCATAGCATCCTCGTTCGCATACGGATCGAGGAGCCCCAGCTCTTGCCCCTTCTTCTGTGCCGCAAGCGCAAGCGCACCAGCAGCCGCTCCCGCAAATCCAGCATGGAATCCAAAGGCCGCGACCCGACGTCCCCTCTCGTCGGTCAGAAACTCAAGATCGTACAGGGTTCCGCCGCCGCGAGCGAAGCGAGAAAGCACCTTGGACCAGCCCGCCTGCCGTTTGTAGCAGTGGGCAAACTGAATATGTGTGTGCTTGAGTGGATCGGTGGATTCAGTCAGCTCTTTCAACCCGATGATTGTGGTGGTGTCCGGCGCATCGGAAGCCCATGTATCATTTGCTACCAGCTTGCATTTCTGCGGGTTGCTGGACTCGATGCTACATACCCCAAAGATGATAGATCAGGCTCAGATATGGTGTGAATGAATGAAACGTGGTATACTGACGCTGCGTATTCTTCATCGTCAAAGATCCTCTGCGCGTCGCGTTCGACGGTGACGTGAAAACCAGCGGCAATGAGTGCTTTGACGGTTGTCGGAGTCAGCGCCGCGCGACGCTCAAACTCTTTTGTCTCGCAACGAAGCCAGATCGGATGGCCTTGGTATTCGGCGGGCATGTTGTGGTGTGGTTGAGGTTAGAGAACAAAGGTTTTGCGCTCTGAGTCAGAGGGCAAAGTAGAAATTGAGTCACGATTCGTTACTGACTCGGAAAGCTCGCTCGTTTTGGAAGATTAGATTAGATTCATTATTCTACCAGTCTCATTAGATTTAGCGAATACATAGCTATGCGGTGTGATCAAGGTTGGATCAAGATGCGATTATTACAGTCCTTGAAGCTGCGTGAATGGTCTCAATATTCATTGTTCGAGAAAAAAGCAAAACTTTAAATTCTAAGGACTATGGACTCTTATGGACTCCGAGCCCTTGAGTCTGTGATGTGGACAATACTAACACTAAACAGGAGGCACCGTGATGAGCTCTGAGTGGAGAAATCGATATCGCTCGGTATCATGATCATACTTTGGTTATACTACATTTATTCTTAACTACTTGTTTTGTAACTGTGTGATTGTGACGATCGTGCACGTCCGAGAAGAAGCCAGAAATTTGATGTCAACCACCCTGTGATCTGCAATCGATTCCATAATCAACATCGCTGTAAACATGGATGTATGTATGCTCAAGACGACGCACATTGATGCTCAAATCAACTTCTCGAATGGGGTTGGCCAGTCCATGTTAAAGTCCTCCACCTCGACAACCTCCCGCAGGCGCGCCATAGCCTGCGCACCCGCCCTAAGACACAAATCATGAGGCAGCTTGAGTTTACGAATCGGATGGCCAGCCCCTTTCAAATGAGAAATGACATCATGCAATTCAACAACATTCAGCGGCTGCTTGTCATTGGTTGCTGTCATCGCGATGGTATGCAGTTTGGGCCAACCTTTGTGACGAATCGGAGCAGCGATATTTCCGTCGCCTTCATTCTCCTCCTCCTCATCTAGATCTCTGTATGGCGGGCGAGCAGCGATCTGGCTGATGACGTGGGAGTATATATTGGACATAGGGTTGAATGGCGAGGCTCGAGCGTGACATGTCAACCGCTCGATCCCAGGAAATCTTCGAGCTGCGCCTCGAAGGTCTGACGTATCCGGCGAGATATCACGAAGGATTAAGTGTTGCAGTGAGGGGAAGCAATGGGAGCACTCCAACTCTTCTTCCAAAAACAAATTCAATGTTGGTGCACCACAATCCCATCCGTTGATCCATAGGGTAGTCAGCGATTCCGCGTGGATCAAGCGAATAACGTCATCGAGACACACGGCGCGGTTTTTGCCCTCTATTCGTAGGAATCGCATGGTGGGCAGCACCATGGGCAAGAGGGGGTTCCACGTACAGAAATAATCCAGCTGGAGCTCGAGGTGGTTCAACGCTTGCAGAGCCATGAGCGTGTCTCGTAGTGACCCATAACCATCATCTTCAACCCAAATTCCTGTGAGTTGCAAGGATGCTACGTGTGTAAAAGCAGGCAAACAGAAGGAAAGAGAAGAGGGAAGGATCATGTGGAGTTGAACGGTTATCAGAGGTGGGGTGCCGAGCGGGAAAAGGAGCCCATCGAGTTCGAAGCTTCCGTCGTTGTAGGTCTCGTCAATTGTCAACTCAAATGAGCTCAGGATGGGCACCGCTTGGCGGGAGAGATGTTCGAGAGCCTTCAACAGAGCATATGGGGATGTAAGCGTGATGGATAGGTGACGACAGTGCCCGATGTGGTCACAGATGAGCTGAATAAATTCCTGAGAGAAATCATCTTCTGCTACGAAGCCCCATATGTTTATCTCCACGGGAGAGGACCGGGACCTGGCAAGAAAAGCAGCGGCTCTTTGTCCCCCTTCTTCCCAGTAGGGAATTTCATAATACATTTCTTCAGGCCTGATACAGTAGATTTTGTTCCATAGTCGAGGAGTTGATAGTGCGATGTTGCGCCAACGCTGTGTAACATGGGAGACAAGAGACCCGAAGTGACCATGGGACTCTTGTGGAAGAAGGCTGCCGGCCTCGAATATCATCGCAAGAACCTCATCAGGCAGCTTCGACGTCGGCGCATCCTGGTTTTGCAGGGAGTTGATCTCTGTTTGCACGGATCTTGCCTTCGCATCTAGTTCCTCCAATTGAACGACGAGTTGACCCCTTGTGACGGCAAACTCTTCGAGTTGTTTTGACAGCAAAAGCGCGCGGCGGCACCGATCATCGTTGATCCGGCGCATGGTGCTGGCAGTGGTTGTCGTGAATGGATGGTGCTATTTGATGCAGAGCGTCAATAAAAGTCGATCTCGCGGATAGCGTAAAGGTTACCTACTAGTTACCTACTTGCAGCTGGTGTACTCCCTTCGCTGGTCAAAAAAGGCGAGAAGAACTAAAGTGACCAGTGGTCGGCCAGGGGCAACTCAGGAACGCTGTCGACTGAGTCACAGTATTGCGAGTACGGTTGAAGGGATACGACGTACGTGCGTGCTAGGCGTTTGAGCGATTTGGGCTGATTTGGGAGTAAAGCTAGAGTAAAGCGCCGCTACTAAGCGCGACCAGCGCCAAAAACCTGATACTGGCAGCTACTGGCTGCTGGCAGTGATAATGTTGAGGACGAATTGGTTTCCATATTGGGATGTGTACAGTGTTATGCCAGTGTCAGCCTCTCTGTCACGGTTTAAATTCCTGCGCTGCTCTCGTTTATTCCCCACTTCTTCTTCCTTCCCTCCTACCACCATCTTCTCCCGTATTCCATGATAGGATTTTTGGCCCTCTCGCTCCGCGAGGGTATCCTTGGTGCGAGCACCTTCAATCATCATGATGCTAGCAGTCGTGGCAAGGTGGTGGCAAGGTGGTGGCCCATCGCGCTAATATCACTGGCTCACTGGCTTCCTGTCGCCCCGCCGCGCCCGCCAGCTGCGCCTTTGATGATATAGGTTGAGTTATGGTATTCTAACGTTATGATGAGTCCTTTTTTGATTTGATTTTATCCAGTTTTATTCAGCTACGGGGCTCCGCCCCATGTTACTGATCTCTCTACAAAGTCGTAGGTAGTTGAGAAGAGGCTTCCCTAACTATACCGTCTCCTCCTGTTTCCGATAGGACTTCAGATGAGACTCGAGCCCCCGCCAGACGAGCTGTGTAGGCTGAACGAGGCGACATTTCCCATGCCATTCTCGCCTCCCTTATATACCTCGGCTTCTTCTGTGTGTCCTCTTCGGTACATTTGTGCTGGTTCTACGACATATCCGTGCGAGACGGAGGATGGGGTGCGATGCTCAGAGAGCGTGCGCCCAGAGTTGCAGCCGTAAGGCCGACTTGTGTGACTTGCAAATAAATAATGAGTCCCTTTCCCCCCCATTACCGCTGTTGTTCGAGGCTGGCATCCTGATTACTCACATAGACCAACAGCGACACCACACAACCACCACCGCCATTCATGGCCATCGCACGCTCGCCAGTGGCAGCACCCATAATCCGTCGCGAGTATCATCTGTCGAATATCGGCCGGGTTGAGGCTGACTGTGGTCTCTTGGTCCCGTCGCCAAGGATCCGAGTCAGCCGCCAGGCCCATTATCTCAACATGATATGGGTACCCTCCAGTTCGATCGCCCAGCAACCTCGACGTGCCAATACCGATCGGGGATCGACGCACACACTTTGCATTTGTCACCATTCTGACCTCAAGTGCTGTTGTTTTCGCCACCACACACGGCCACTGCCTGCCCCGCCTCTTCGGGTAGCCAACGGCAACTAATTGTCTTGGGCCTGTATGGCACTTTTACTCTGGAAATTTGCAGTTATACGTGTGGTAGACCGCTGCGGTTTAAGTCCAAAATAGTGACATGGTGTATTTTAGTCTTTGATAGAAAACCGGCTCGAAACCTCTCGAAACCGGGCTGCAAATATATGAATATCCACTCACCAAAACAGAAAAACCTCCGTGCAGTCGTGTCAGAAGATAAATAACGTTCGCGAAGGTAGTCATTCCAGTACGCAAACGCTACATGTACCATTCTCGGGGCGGTGTCGGAGAATTATACAGGTTGCACTGCCGGTGTGCCTATCAACGGTCTTTATTAGAGCAATGTCAGCAAAGCTGAGGCTGTCCTTCCAAAACACCCCGGTGCTGTGGGACCCGGAGATGGCGGTGGCGGGCAGAAAATCGACTATTGAGATACACCTTCTCAATGATGCTCAATGGTGCGTGGGCATAAATCCCGGATAACGTCGTAGAGAAAGCGACAAGTTATACCAGCTGTTAAATACAGCTGTGCCTTGATATGGTGTTCAGTACACTTGCAGAAGAGTTGAGCTAGCACCCTACTGCCCGACTCGGTGATGCTGTAGGATTAATAATCAACGCAGGATGGTTCACAGTCATAAAACGTGCTCGTAGGATGCAGCGCCAGTACTCACCTGTATACGAAACTACAGTTTTTAAACTGATGTGGGCTCAGAGCCTAATCAATCAAAGGCAAGTGCGAGGCCTCCCCTTCTATCGATGATGTGGAATTTTCTTCAAGCCGTCCCCTCAAATTTAAGGTCTCTATGACTGTGACCTGCATTGCTTCCTTTGGAGATAGCTGCAAAAGAGTATTTGATTGACCAACGTTCAAGGGCCTCTGAAGAGAATCGGAGAGACAGAGTAAAGAGCAGTCACGGAGGAGACCCTAGGAGACCGCCATACGACCAACATCGGCTATCGTCCCTGGTCCAACTGCATGCAACGGAACCGAAGTCAGCTGTCTAGATCTAGTTCGGTACCATCAACTGCGACGGGCAGGTAATTGTTTGTAATTGTCTTGAGGCGTCAACACCCATCTGAGAACCTTTGTTCTGATGTGGCATATTTTCCTTCATTCCTTGTGAGCATGTGCATGGGTTGCGTTTGGCCTAGTATAGATCTCTAGTGCATGCTGTCAGCTGAGCCGTCTTTGTGCAAGTCCGGCCTAGCATGTATATCTTCCTGGCATGCTCAGATCGATAGACTAGACCAGGCTACTAGGCTGAAAAACAGTGATTTGATTGACCAGATAAGTCCACATAGGTGATAAATATTGGTAGAAAAGTGCTCACTCAGGGAAAGATTGTACGTGCTTGCACAAGCCGACCATCGCGCGATATTGTACTATTCCTGTTCCGGCCGTAGGTTCACAAATCTGGAAACTTCTCGTCCGGCGAGGCCGATATATATTTTCTTTCGAGTTAATACAAAGTTAAGGCTTGGTTAAGGCGATTTAAAACGAGGTAAATCTAGGGTGGCCATGACGCGTGGCTGAACCTACCGTCGGAATAGTACAGCACCGTACCATGTTTTAATTTTCGCCGTGCCGATTCGTATGCAGGAGATGCCGATTGCGAATTGGGCAATGGGCAAGCTGTAAACAGCGTGTAATATAAGCGCAAGGCAGAATTGCCGCGCTCGCTCGGGCACTCGGATCGTACATTTCCAATGTCCGCGGTTCCGATGGCAACATGTTATATCGTTGATGACTGACGGTTTTTACGCGTCGTCAATGACGGTTTGTGCGCGTCGTTGATGACCGTCGGGGATGGCCACGAACCTGGGGTAGGGCGAGAGCACTCCAAGAGAAATCGCTTGGATGAGTCGACACGGTCATGAGTCCCTGCTGTTATGGTCCTATCAGAGTCTCAACATGCGCTTGTCGCCATTTCGGTAGTTGAAGGCGTCAATTGTTTTCTGCATAGCTTCAAGCTTGGCAGCTTGTTGGCAGCTGAGAAAATCGCAAAGTGTTCGGCGCTACTTAGTTCAGCGCCCGTATAATAATAATATTTGTGAACTTAAATTTCAATTGGATGCTCACTAATTTTGATTGGAGATCGCATCGCGCGGCTGCAACACGTCAGTGATCTGGAGGTCGACGAGCCTCGAGGAGGTGTGCCCTGGCTATACTTTTCTACTAGTACGAGTACATTAGTCCAGGCAGGGAACGACTCGGATTTTTCTCTCACCCGACCGGTTACTCAGTTTCAGCTCGTCACGGACTCGCGACGCGTTTGCGGCGACTTTTCCGCGTGGCCAGGGATTGGTTACATGTGTAATCTTAAATGACACGACCGTTCGTCGCGTCTGCTTTTGTCCAATCTTTGCCTTTCTAAGTTTTATGAGATCACTCCAGTGGCTGTTGCGCAGGCGAGTGACGGTGAGTGACGGAATTTTTCTACACCTGCGGATTGTTGGATTGTGAGCCGATGGGAAAAGTACGCAGCACCCGGTATCGAAGCGGTAAGATGGCCGGCCAGGGTGGGTAATTGGAATCATTCAGGCACGTAGGCGCGGTTGAATAATATAGCTGTGGACGTTGGGCGTCGTGATCACGTTGATCGGATTGCATAGCCAAGCCTACATAATGCCATTTTTCGAGCGAATAAAAACAAGACTGGAATTCAGGACAAGGCTCGATCCTCGAGACGGCTAAAGCGCTCAAGCGCCGGCAGTTGAGACGGCTGAAGGGTACTATATGAGGGAGGTGGAGCGGGAAAAAAGGCTAATAAAAACCATTTTAGAGCGGGGCTACGAGACCGAGAAGCGGATGTTTCCTAAAAAGGTAATGTGGCACTGCCGGCCAATTCGCCGCAAAGGCGCGTTCCAATTCCCTTTCGCCCCTCACCCGAGAACTCGCTCTGCGTCCACCTGCGTTGCTACCACGCCTGCGGTGAGTATACAATTCAGTACTTCTTTGTCACGGAACGTGGTCCCTGACCTTCATCTCGGATCAGCAGTGAATCTCCCGGCTTAGAAGACTCTAGTTTATGCCATAATATTTGACATCACCCACACACAATCGTCGCTCCTTCATAAAACACTCTTTTCAGGTTACGCGTGCGTGCCTTTGTTTGCAACCCCCCTCCCCCCTGCCGGCCATGTCAACGACTAGCAAGGCTTCCTCGACAAAGGCGTCGACGACCAAGCACAAATCGTCATCTACAGCGTCATCCACCGCAGTTGTAGCGGCAGCGACCTCGAGCAAAGGCTTGGGGACTACGACCACGGTTATAATCGCTGTCGTCGCCACCGTCGTGGGGATCGTCGTACTCTTCCTGCTTTACCGCTTTGTCTCGCACCGTCGGAATCGTCGCTCGGCCAATCCGCTCCCACCTGTCCAACCTATTGCCCATCATCGTGAACAGCATCTGTACCAATTTGAGGAATCCAAGTACAATTCCTTCTCCGGCAACCCTAGCGACTCGAATCGCGGGTCGTGGTATGGTGGCCAACATCTGGCCGCCCCCTCTCCTTTGCCCAGCAGGTCGACCAGTAATGCTAGTCTAGTGAACAAGGAGGTAGATCCATTCCTGTCAAGCGCACCTCCCAGTCCTGGTCTCAGTCCTGGTTTCCCCCGCGCAAGCGACCAGTCCCTGGGCTCCAGGGCTCGTGTAAGCTTTGAGGACTCCCTGCCCCACCCAGCCCCCGCCTTCCACGGTGGCTCGGCGCCATCCAGTCGATCATCCACACCGGTGTCTGGGACACCATCGGGACATCCGGATTCTGCTGGAACCTACTTCACACCGTCACAGCACCTCCTCGCCGAATCGAATTCTGCCCGCAGCTCGCAGCGGCGGCCCCGCGACCCCACGCAGGCAGGGTATCCGATTCGTCCACGCCCTACTTCCATGGTCTCTACCGCTTCGCGCGCAAGCCGTACTCCGTCCGCTGTCCGCGGTGCGCCGCATGGCCCGCATAGCCACGTTCAGATTATTCTGCCGGCCCCGCTCGCTGCTGAGCTGAGCCCGTACGGGCGTGATGCGTCAGGGGAGAGAGGGTCTCAGATTTCGTCGTCAGACAGCCGGAAGAGCGTGGTGGACCAATGGGCCGGTGTCGCCCGGCAGCGAGAGGAGCCTTTGAGGCTGCCCAGGGACGACAAGAGGAAAAAGGTCTCGAAGAAGGCTAGCACGGGTGCGAGCTCAACTGGTAAGTTTTCTTAATTGTATCAATTTTACGAGTAATGTAATGACCATTGTTTGTTTCTCAGCCTCAGATGTAAGACTTTCCACTGCGAGCAGCGGTCACTCATCCTCCTCTTCCAACAACCCCAATAATCCCTTTACGCCCCCGACCCCACCGCGCTCACAGTCGCAAGTGTACTCCAGCTCTCCTCTGTCCGCATCCCGCGAACCCTCAACTCCTCCATCTGCATTCCGGGAAGGTTTGCCACCGCTGCCTGCCCTGCCGACCATTTATAATCGCTTCGGCGAGGTGGAGAGAGGTCGCCAGATGGGTGAAACTGCATCAGGGTCACCGATTGTGGGAGAAAGCGCCATCGAAAGAAGGCGATCAGGTTCCCGAGAGCGCTCCGTTTTCTTCTCACCGTCTACCTCGTCACGCTCCAACTCTCGCACGCGTGCGCAGACATAGATGACGATGGGCTGGGCATCATAGACGCCCACGGACGATTCTCATGCTATTATAATTAACGGCGGAACGACGGACACCACATGACAGCATTGTATGTATAAAAAAACATTATAAGTCGACATTCACGCAGCGCATCGCAGCACCCCCCTTAAATCGAGTTTATATCGACTTCCGCACACCCTGCACATTCACAACTCTCCCCATACATCCATTTGTTCATTCCTTTCGTTCGGTTTTATATTTTCTCGCGCGCCAGGTGGCTTGCAATACTCGTACTCGTTTCGGTTTCTAATTTGCTCCGTCATTGCGGTTGTTTCCTGTCAACCGGGTGGACTGGAATGAGATGTTATTTTCGTGCAATATATTTATTTTAGAGTTGCTGCATTCGTCGTGAATACTTAGGAGCAATTGGACTTGTACATACACCCCCTTCCTAGTTTTCCTGTCCGTTCGTACATAGGCTGGGGCTATTCATCTTCAATTCGGTGCAGTAAGTCCGATTATGTATTGGAATTCTACCCCGCTCAACAGGATTCGAATTTTGACGATTGTTTCCAGGAGACTGTAGGCTAGAATTCCATGCCAGTAGCAATACGAATGGATATCCATTCCACAGCCACCTCCGCACATCCCTCGTCCGTCCACTCATTATGAAACCCTCGTTTATTCTCGGGATAGAACTTGAAGGGAAGACGCTTGAGATCCTCATCAGTGATTTTTGGATAGAGCTGTGTAATTTGGCTTCGAGTTATACGCTTCTTCCGGAGTCAGGATATCAATGGCGAATGGACCAACATGTTTGGTACCCGCATGATTGCGAATATCTCTGTAGAGACTGTATAGCTTAACAAGAGCCTTGAAGTATGGACCATTTCCGAGTCCTTCTTATTCTAAGGCGCTGTGGCCAGCGTGCATAGAACCCCAGGAATGGGCCACCAGTGTCGAGGAGAATCGAATGTCCACTGCTGGCTGTTGATAAGTAGAGACAGTTCGGCATGACAGGATAGTCCCCCAGACATGACTGTTATGGTACAATCTGCGTAGGGAACCACAGGTACCTTTGCATAAAAGTATCAACCAAGACTTGCGTACCTTTACAATTATCAAGGCACCCAAGTACCAGCCAAAGCAAGATGTTCTCGCACTCCAAGACGCACATCTCTCATTATAAGATCTACTGCCTCTCTGGGGATTTCAAAGGCCATTCTAAGTGATTTTTGCCCTGGTGCGTGCGATAACGGCAGTATAAGCTGCCCGCCAGTTAGCCTGGAGATGATTGTCCTTCCGAACAGGACCACGCGGCGTGGCGGCGGACTTCATTTCGGATAGTACTTCTTGTAGCCTCTGGATCTTTTGTTGGCTTGCCTTTAGGCATGATGAGGGCTGAGAGATATTGTGTAGCGAGCTGTAGCGAGTGATGGTTGACAGTGGTGGATCGAATCAGGCCGGGACTCACGGGACTGGCCTGATCAAAGTAAGCGCCAGGGTGGTGGCGGTGCAGCTTTTACGTCGGACCTTCAAGGTCCGAAGTCAAGGCGCCGAGTCATTCATTCAAATTGACTCTTTCCCGGATCCACTGCGTCAATTTCCTCTCGTCTGACTTTACGACGGTCATGTCTTTAACCCACCTACGGTCTCTGCGCAACAATGTCTCCACCAGACGTCTCGTCTACTCGGGTGTAACACGGACATGGGGCTCATCGAGGAGCAAGTCAACAATGCTCGATCCCTTGTCGGGCGAACAGGCTCATCTAACAGACATCCAGGTCTGCATTGGCACTTACAGTTTTGGACTTCGGCGTGAATACTGACTATTCTCTCTGTTCCAGGCTAGCAAACTGATAATCGAACAGAGCACCAACCCGAAGACACGTCCTGCGGCCAAGGACATTCGATTTGGACACAACTTCGTATGTGGCTTTGCTGAACGAGGCTTTTACGCGTGTGATAGAGCATTTTGCAGACCGATCACATGCTGACCATACCCTGGAACGTCCTGACTGGATGGGGGCCTCCCAAGATCCAGCCTTGTGCGTGTCAGGCATCATCTCTATTTACTGCAGCTAACTGAAATGCGTAGACGGGCCTTTCGCCATGGAGCCAAGTTCGACAGTGCTGCACTATGCCCAAACTCTGTTCGAGGGCATGAAAGCCTATCGCGAGAATGATAAGCGTGTCACGGTTTTCCGTCCTGACATGAACATGAAGCGCATGAACAGCAGCGCAAAGCGTTTAGCGTTGCCTGTGAGCCATCCATCTGTTTCTAACCGGCGAAATGCTTATACTCAGCCTTTCAGACCTTTGATGGCGAGGCTCTGCTAGAGTGCATCAAGGAGCTCATCCGGCTTGACAAAGACTGGGTACCCGCTGAGGAGGGATACAGTTTGTATGTCCGTCCTACTCTCAGTGAGTTCTATGGTGACCTGCATCATTGAGAGCAGCCATTTAATGCGCATGTTATTTAGTCGGAACACAGGCTGCTATCGGTGTGGGCCCACCCACAGACGCGCTTCTGTTCGTTATCTGCTGCCCTGTGGGTCCATATTATCCCCAAGGATTCAAGCCCATTGGGCTGTTCGGTACTACGGAATATATTCGTGCAGCACCTGGAGGCACGGGTGCGTTCAAACTAGGCGCGAACTACGCACCAGGAATCACTGCCCAGCGCGAGGCTGCCAAACTTGGGTACGCGCAGAATCTGTGGTTACACGGACCTGAGCACCATCTTACCGAGGTATGCCCCATCATAACTCAACTGCCGTGACGCCGCCGCTGACGTCTCATCAGGTCGGCACGATGAACATGTTCATCGTCTTTAAAAACCCCGATGGCAGCATGGAGCTCGTGACACCCCCGCTGGACGGCATGATTCTTCCTGGTGTCACTCGCGACTCCGTTCTCGCCCTCGCGCGATCCGGAGCCGTGCCGGGCCTGCCTGCTAACATCACCGTGTCCGAGCGGCCCGTCACCATGGCTGAGGTCAAAGCCGCGTCTAAGGAGGGACGCCTGGTAGAGCTGTTCGGCTCGGGGACGGCGGCTGTGATCAGCCCTGTGGATCGGATAGGTTATCTAGGCGAGGATATCCATTTCCCGACTGGGGAGGATGGCATGGGCCCTGTGTCGAGGCCGATATGGAAGGAGCTGGTCGGAAGGCAGACTGGTGCAATCAAGAGTGACTGGAGCGTCACTGTCACTGAATAGTCTGCTGGCAGACATTTTCGACATTATTTCTAAAATGAATGTCCAATGGATTTCAACAATCATGATTTCAATGTCAGAGCGCGCCAAACGTCACACAGTACCAGTGCCAGTCAGAATTAGGCGCTCGCCGGACTCTCACCACAACCGTCATGCAGGCAGTCAAGTCTTCACTGCTGTCTTCCAGACAAACAAATATTCTTTCATATATATCCAAGCACTGTTATGCCACTGTGGATACTGCGCCAATTGTTGCCCGCCCGCCGCCTCCAGCTGCAGTGCCTGTAGACATCGCGCCAACTTCGATTGATGACCACCTACTCGCTGCTCTGCGTGGACCACCGATTCATCGATTGTCCCAGCTGATCAACCAATATGAGAGTCGCGCAGGGCATATCCTAGACTTCTCGCTACCGTACGAGCCTTCTCCCGCTTCCGATCGCAGGGTAGCCTTTGATCGCACCACCACGCCTAACGGGGTCTTAATGGTGGGTCACTGCGTGCGCCGAGGAGACAAGCACAAGATCACTCTATGCTCAGGATTTGCGGTGCAGAGCCCGCGGGGGGAAGAGCAACTGATCCTCACTTGTGCGCATACTTTTGAAGAGGCATGTCTCATTAACTATCTTTCCTTTCATATAACAGAGACACTTGTATGGCTAACTGCAGTGGGCTCAGACAGATTCGCCAATCCTCCATCCTCCAAACCCCACTAGTATCACCCAGTGAACCCGTCTCCGGGACCTTCGTGATATCACCCGGAGACCCAGCGCCCACCGTGGACCCTGTGTCATCTATACGATCCGCACTGCACAAATCCGACCTCCTTCTACTGTCCAAGAGCGGTCCGCCTCTCAAAACACTCCCCGTCTCGCCGTACCCCGCACCAGTGCACACACGTATCCGTGCGCATTTCGTGGTGCATCAGAGGCCGAAGGGCGGACAAGGGTGGACGCCCTGGGTGGGTGGGACGTGGAGCAAGTGGGTGCGAGGACGCATTTTGGGATATCGGGATTTCGCGGGACGTGAGGCTGAGGTGCGCCACCAGACTCCAGGGTCATCCAGCCTTATTTCGTGGTTTTCTCAATCCATCTGTTGACTAGCCAGGGACCTACGACGCGTTATCGCACTTGCTTTTTGAGCCGCTACCGACTGCTGGAACCAGTGGTGGCCCCATCGTAGATGAAGAAACTGGAGCTGTGGTTGGTGTTATTCTAGGCACAAGAATGGACAATCGCGTTGAAGGCGTGAGAGGGTGGGGATCCCCCGCGGAGAGTATATTTGAGGTCAGTTTATTACGGAACAATATTATTTCACCACCAGACTTACGCGCTTTCTTACACACAGATGTTCAACCTTCCAGGGCTGAAAGGCAAGCTTTAATACTACCCTCGACAAGTCCGTGCTGTGTGGATATTATTAGTGATTGGGAGGCTCCCACCCGAGTCCAGATCCTCCTATTACAAGGACGAACACTTATATGATGGGATAAGAGAATAGATAGCGAAAGCGGAAAGTACAAGAGCACTAAAGAGTCCATAACATAACTATATTCAAGGGTTCAACTTCACAGATTGTGGTGGCACCGATGCTGTCTACAAACAAAATCACTCGAGGTCAGCACGGAGAGAAATGCTGAGAGATTACGGCGATCCTCTATCGAATCGGCAGTGTCGAAGGTGGCGAGAGAGTACTCAAGTAGAAATGCATAGACCCGGGGTGCGCGGCGGGCCACGGCGGCGAGGCGATGATACGCAAAGGCCTTTTTATTGAGGGATGGGGATTTGAATGGGATGGCAAGTTGATGAAGGGTTTGGAGGAAGATGTTGGTGGAAGGGAAGGAAGGCGAAGTGGGAAATAAACGAGAGCAGTGCAGGAATCATTTAAACCGCGAGGCTGACATGTCCCAAAATGGATGACGCGTCAAATCCCGGGATAGGCCATCCCGTTCCGAGTGTCAACAGTCAAGACTAGTCGTGTTTTGCTCCTGTCTGTCACGATAAACACGCTAAGTGTCTCAACGCAGGGACTGCACCTCACACGACAGACTCGGAGTGCTCATATACAATGCCCAAAGCTACCAAGGCGAAGTATTACGCTGTGAGAGTAGGCCAGGGAGGGCCGCAGATATACACTACGTGGAATGAAGTGAGCGATCGAGTATTCAGTCCTGCGATTGCAACGGTCCTAATTCACGATCTCAGTGCAGCGCCAACGTGAGTTTCAGTGCCGTCATTTCCTGTAAATATTGATATCGCGAACTGCGGAACATGAAATAGGTGTCCAGATGGCCAGGTGCAATCCACAAAAGCTTTTCTTCGAGAGGGGAAGCCGAGGATTGGCTTAAAGCTTATGTCCCATGTGCGCTCATTGTGCATACGGGATTAGAGAATCTCGCTCAAATTGTTATCAAGATCCTTCTTCCTCGTCCCAACCTGCACCCACACCGCGTTCCCAAATTCCCTGCTTCATTGATTTAACCTTACTTGAGGACGAGGTGAACTCTGAGGAATTATTTGCTGCAGATGATGGGGTTTCCAATACAAATGCTGGGAAAGCGAGCAAGGTTGAAGATATTGCGCCGGTCGTACTATCTCCCGAGCAAGATAAAGTGCTCCAAGCTGTACGGGGAGGGAAGAGCATATTCTACTCTGGTCCAGCAGTGAGTGTTATTTCTTATAGAATTTATTTGATTATGGCGTTAAATACGACTGTCTACTGGGCACTGGCAAATCTGTTTTGTTGCGCGAGATCATAGCAACGTTGGGTGGTGCATCATCTAAAACGCTAGGTATCACTGCTTCCACAGGCATCGCCGCGATAAATATTGGGGGTACTACTTTGCACTCCTGGGCTGGTATAGGTCTTGGCCTGGAGGCTGCAAGAGATATGGCAAATAAAATTCGTTTCCAAAAGACCCTTCGATTGGTGCTGGAGCGGTGGCGCACTGTCAGCTCACTCATTATCGACGAAGGTGCGAGATTAGCATAACAAGCACAGTTTAGCGCTCCAAAATACTAACATGCATACAGTATCAATGCTTGATGGTAGCTTGTTTGACAAACTTGTGCGATTTGTTCTGTCATGTTCTTATGCCACTGGGACAAATGTTGCTGCAGGAACACATGGCCCGGATACTGAGAGAAAACCACAGCCCATTTGGCGGGATACAGGTGCGTATGTGAATGCAAAATCATTTATTGGTGCTAAATGATACCGCAGTTGATATTGAGCGGGGACTTCTGTCAACTCCCACCCGTGCCAAATACAATAGATGGCGCTAAGATCCCCCCAATCTTTGCTTTCGATGCAGAAGCGTGGAACGACTGCATAGGACCTCCCGTTATGCTGAGCAAGGTCTTCCGTCAGAAGGATCAAGCATTTGTAGACATGCTGAACGCCATGCGCTTTGGAGAGCTCACTGAGCAAGCTCTGACCGAGTTCAGCAAGCTGTCTCGACCGCTCCACTATGAAGATGGGATAGGGCCGACTCAGTTGTTTGTCTATTACCATTAACTCCATCGATGTATTGCTGACCATTCTTGTAGATATCCCACAAAAAAGGAAGTAGAGCACGCGAATACGACACAATTAAATCGATTACCCGGAGGGACGCAGTGCTATCCAGCACTTGATCGCCCGGGACAAGATTCAAAAGGCAATCGCGTATACCCCGAAGCTATGAAGCGACTCTTGGAGCGACTGATCACCCCCGCCAGCGTTGTATTAAAGGTGAAGAAGATGTCCACTTTCGTGTTCAATGTGTTGACCGCTTTCCTGCCGAAAGATTGACGCACAAGTGATGCTCACGAAAGTAGATTTGTTTTACCCTGGGTGATCTGGACGTCTTTCATTGAATTTTTCACTATCATAGAACATGATGAAAGACAAATTGGTCAACGGATCAGTCGGCCGAGTGCTTGATTTTGTCAACCCGGCAGAGGCCAGAGCCATCAAAATCGCAGGGGTTGAGGCTGGCCCTCAACCCGACGACATAACAAAAGAAGTCTTGGCTCGAATGCGCCGATGGGAATTTGACCAAACGCATGATGGTCATAAGCGATACTGGCCTGTCGTCCGCTTCACCAATGGGGTGGAACGAATTATCACACCGCATGACTTTACAGTCAACAATGCTCTAGGTGATATTGAAGCCGGCCGTGAGCAGGTAGCAGTCTGTTTCATAACCCCCTTTCTGTCCATTAACACGGTGCCCACAGATTCCTCTGATTTTGGCATGGGCTTTGAGCATACATAAGTCTCAAGGGCAAACTTTGGAACGGGTGAAAGTTGATCTGGGTAGCACGTTTGAAAAGGGGCAAGGTGAACTATTCTCCGAAACGGAAAAGGCATTGCTTGTTCTCAAAATTTTCAGCTTATGTCGCTCTTTCCCGGGCGACGAGTATGAAAACGTTAGAAGTGCTTAATTTCAGACCATCGGTGTAGGTGTAAATTCCGTAGCATGCGCCTTACCCTCTCTAATTGGTCTATCATTCCGTCTATAGGGTCGTCGCTCACCACCGGGTGCTTGAATGGAACGAGGAATGCAAACTGGAGTCGGATATGGAAGAATTCAACTTGGAGAGAGCTATGGACAGGTCTATCAAGATCGACGAGCCTGACGAGATTGACTTTGACGAGATAGAGTTTGACGATGCTTTGCTGTTATATGACGGTCCGTAGATACAGTTTTAGTGTCGAGGAGATTTGGAGCTTGGATGTGACGCTGTTCCCAGAGTATTGCTCGATAAGGATATCACTACGATGGCGGATTGCTTGCGCATTTAGGGCGTTTATTTTGAGTCAGTTATCCTACTTGCTCATTCTTGCGGCAAAATTCAGCACATGGGCGGCTAGCTCGTCGTCTTCCTATTTTTATCCTATTTTCAATCGTGCCGAACTGTGGACAGTGAACGCTGGTGAACACACAACGCCACACTCCTCTCTAGGTCTGACTTTCGATGCTCGCTAGACGTGAACCAAATCAAGCTTGTATGAGACCTTTCCGTTTATTTATAATAGGCACTGGTGGGCTGTGGGATCGTTATTGTTGGTCATCGGAGGGTGGCCCATGGTATAGTGCCATTCGATGCTCGTAAATGCGGTCGCAGGTTGACTTCAAATAGTGCATATAGCCCGTACAGGCAGGAGTTGGGTGTCTGTCGCCTTGTGTGAGTTGTGCAGGATACGAAATGATAACTTCCCCGTTGCAGCATGTTTCAGTAGAAATCAAGTAGAAATAGTGTTTGAGGCGAGGTACATGTAAAGTTGGCTAGTGCCTTGACATTGAGTGGCACAGAAGTTGAACTGTCTTAGGCGGGCCGCACTTAATTGGCACGGTGCTCTACCCTTTACACTTTTGCCTTGTTCTTGTGGAACACCCAAAACAATGAGTTAGTGGGACTGGGCACTTCAATTATCAACAAGCTCACTGAATTGTATATGCTGTCTGTACATAATACTCGTGCTATATTACAGTTTAGCGTGCTTTAATAAATCCTCCCACGCTCTCCTCCGACTCGATCGTCTTTGACGTCTCGCCGCCCAAGGTTCCCTGGTCACAGTAACTTACTTGCAATTGGCCTTGGCTCTGGGGTATGTGGTGGGGGGTGACTGCCAATTTATACCTTAGACCATGAGTTACCGAGGCCGAGTGCAACAGGGAGGGGGAACCCACTCGATCCAGTCAACGACCACAACACTAGCGCAGAAACAACCACCTTTACCATTATCCAAACGCCTCCTGTTCCCGACTCTTCTCGCATCATCCTCCTTACCCCCCATCCTCACATCCGACGTCGCGCCGGAACTCACGAATGACTTGTACACCTTCATAGCGCTTGCACTGCGAGCCTTTGTCAATCCATGGTGGACCAAGATCACGCGTTACGACAAAGAGTTCTTGCCAGAGATAAATCGCATCATATGCATAGTGGTGCGCGCAATAGAAACGCGTTTAATCAACACAGACATGGCCCCGCTGGTGTTCCACGACCTCCCCGTTCTGGTCACTCAGCACTATCACGATATACGCAACGCCTCAGCGAAGCTCTCCACCTCATATGCTCCCGGAGGCTCTTCATCACTATCGCACCTGTTCCACCAGCTTCAGCCCCATATGGCGCTGTCGCCCACAGAGGATGCCGTGGACGAAGTCTACGTTCGTCAGATCGTGGACCACATTCTGAAATCCTGCCTCCCAGAAGAGGATTACGCCCCGGAAGCCGAACGATTCATCGTGCGCGAAATTGTGGTGATGGTGTTGCGTGACTCGTTGCAAAAGATCGCAGAGCCCTGGTTTTTGTACAAGCTTGCAATGGACTTGTTACCCGCCGAGGAAGAGCCTGTCAACGTGAGCTGCCCTTTCCAATTCTCGAACCCCATCTAACACACCTTGCAGCCGCTTGCATCCTTGACTCCCGAGCGCACCCATTTCTCATTCCACACCGTTCTCGTGCTCTTCCTCTCAGCGATCCAATCAATCTCAGGAGCGTGCCTTGCACTAATCCATGCGTATAAGCAGATTGTCAGCACTGTTAAGGCAGTAAATCAATTACCACAGTCTTCCGACAGATTCTCTTCTTCTAAACCAGCATCGTCGCCGTATATCTCCGCTTCACCAGCGTCTTCCACATCCTCACTGTCTGCGCCAATCTCGCCCTCAGCGAGTACACCGCAGGTTCACGAACCATCACACGACACAGAACCAGAAGTTGACGACTACGCCCATGCCCCTCTAATAATGATATCCACCATATTTACTTTGAACGACCGCTTTGCCGGCAGCGCCCTCTTGAACATAATATTGACCATAAGCACTCTGTTTACATCTTTTTTCGATCGGTGAGCCTCTTTTTTCAGCTTGCCGCGCGAACGTTTGAGCTCAACGATGTCGGGTACAGCCTGTTGCCACATAGCCTGTATACCCATGTGTTGTGCCAATCACGCATTCTTCAAATTATTCGTCTTTCAACCGCAACACTTTTTCCAAATGGAAATCTCGGCCCACCAGCGGTCACACCCACCGAGGCCGAGCAAGTTGAAATACGCGAAACGCTGTTGCGGAGACTTGGAACCATCGCGTCGGGATCCCCATCAGCGAGTGGTGCCCACCTGGATGACAACCCGGAGTCACCCCGAACTCCTCAAGCTATACTTTGCCGCACTCTTCTAGGGCCCACGCCGAAGGTACAGCGCGAGGTGCTGTCGGAAGCGTTGTTGGGGCTCGGAGACAAGCGTTGTAATATGCATCTCCTTGTGTTGATACTGGATGCCGTGGTGCTCAGGGTGTTCCCGGAGATGGGTGTCCCCATTGCGGGCACCGGTGCTCAGACAACTATGGAACGAGTCAGAGATCCCACGGAACTCAGTCGTTCTGCGTCGGCGGCCACAGGTAGCACACAGGTTACCCCGCCAGGCTCTGTAGACCCGTAACATCCAAGAAGTTATCTGGGATATAGTTTAAACGGAACGGATAGGGTTACACATTTATAACTTTACAGCCTCTTTCGTATGTCCGTTTCCTTTCCTTACAGCTTGAAATCCGACTTTCCGAACTGCACTTTTGCGCTGGCAGCGTCATCCACAAACCAGTAAACCTGGCCGGGGAAGACGGGCCGCACTCGCGACGCGGGGAGCCCTTCCTCGGGCTTGTCCAAGATTGTACTGAGAACATCCACTTTCTCTACACCGGTGGCCACAAACACCACGCGCGCGGCGTGGTTTAACACCGGGTACGTCAGGGTGAGGCGACGCGCGGGGGGCTTAGGGGAGTCATCGATGAACGCGACCCAGGTGTCCTCCTCGGAAAGTAGTGCGTGCCCGGGGAACAGCGAGCAGGTGTGCCCGTCGGGCCCGATGCCCAGGAGGATAAGGTCGAATACGGGGAAGCGCGCCGAGTCTTTTTGCGCAAACTCGGCGATAAGCTGCTTCTCGTACGCGTCCGAGAGATCTTCGAGGTCGAGGGTGTCCGGGTCCGATGATGATTCGGGCACATCAATGGTGTGTATGTTGGCCGCCGGGATAGGGACTTTGGAAAAGAGCTCCGTCATGCAGAGGTTGTGGTTCGAGTCGGGATGATCTAAAGGAACTACGCGCTCATCGGCATAGAATACATGCCTGATTTAACACGCAGTCAGACAATGCTATCCGCTAGATTCCCTAGATATACGTACCATTTATCCCATTTGACCGCTGGGTTCCCAATGAGACCGCTGAGCATTTTGGGGAGCGAGCCTCCCGAGATAGCCACGGTAAAGCGGCCCTTCTTGTCGATGGTCTCTTTCTGGGCCTTTAAGATAAAGGACGCGAGAGGATCGAGAACATCGGAGGGAGTTGGGAAAGAAAAGACCACGGAAGGGTGGGGTGCTGGATGAGTTGCATGGGCCATGGTGGACGTTGGAAGATGCGAAAGATTGCAAAGGCAGACGTCAAGAATTGTCTCAGTCTGTAGTCCCGCCGAAGTGACATCACGCATATCGCAAAACTTGACGTGATAAGCGAATCGGACATCCCGCGGACCACGCGGACCATGTGTCCGCGGCCCACTATATAGTACGTTGTAGCACATTTATATTACGGAGAAATGGATTGTAAAACATCATGATTCAGTGTTAAATGAAAGGTGAAGGTGGGAGGAAGGAAGGGCGAGGGCATGTCCGAAGAGTTCCAACAACGACAGGGGGATCCGTCGTTTAGCAGTTGCATCCATACTGTTGCGAGCTTTCCCGCTCAATTTGGATGGGATCCGGGTAGTCGACGTATCTGCGGAGAAGATTAGTCTAGCGGTCAGAGGGAGGATATTTGGATGCACGAACAATTCTCCTTCAGCTTCTTGTACAAGAGCATTCTTCGCAACCGTCTGGAAGGCTTGCTCGACATTGATGGCTTCCTTCGCGGAGGTCTCAAAGTACGGGATGTTGCCCTTGGACTGGCACCACGTCATTGCTCGCTTCTGCGTCACCTGCAGTAACAATGGTAATTGAGTGTTCGCACTTGTAGACATTAGGATAAACAAACCTGGCGCTTGTTCTCCTCCACATCAATCTTATTCCCAAGGACAACAAAAGGGAAGTTCTCCGGATCATGCGGGCTAGCCTGGATCAAAAACTCGTCCCGCCAGCTGTCGAGAGTCTCGAAAGACTTGGCGCTATTCACGTCGTAGACGAGCACGCAGCAATCTGCTCCCCTGTAGAATGCTACACCAAGGGACTGGAATCGCTCTTGACCGGCAGTGTCCCATAGCTGACGCAGTCGTCAGCACCACAGGTCGTGTTCAGGGGTAAAATAGTACGCACCTGCATCGTTACAAGACGGTCATCGGCCATCACCTCTTTCGTCAAGCTAGTTCCGTCGTTAGTGGCGATCGAAGGGGGAGGAAAGACGTGTTAGGATACGCACAAGTCTGCCCCGATAGTCGCCTTGTACTGGTTGCTGAACCGTTTGTTCACGTATTGGTTCATGAGGGACGTCTTGCCAACACTGTACGCTATGGATAAGCGGCCTGACCGAGAATCGAGGCTTGAATGCGACTAACCCACTGTCTCCAAGAATGATAACCTGTGAACCGAGAACGGGGGCTGAGTCAGTACGCCAGCCTTCGCCACATTGTCAGCAAGCCGCAGACCTTGAGTAATACACGACCCATATTGCAGAAAGATCGAAAGGCGATAGCTGAGTGTTAGAGATAGGTTGTGTGCTGCGTTCTAGTATCGTCGTCGTTGCTGTACCCGGGTTCACGGCGGCTGAGGGTACTCGTCCCGAAATGGGTGCCGAAACGGTTGACTCAATGAGGCCGAGCTGCATTTCCCCTTCTATCATCGTTTCGAATAATTGCGTACCAGCAATTCTGTCGTCAAATCGCAGTTCATGGGCGAGCCTTCATGGCAGGAGCTGCTACGGCTGCGACTTGTGGAGCGCAATTCGAAAGAATCATCTTTCGCGCCTATCATCGAGCAATGTACGTTCTCAACATTTGGCTGTCAAATTGACATGCTCATTGTCTGTCCTTCAGATCGAAGGCTGGCTCAGCAGACAAAGTTGCTTAAGGAGCGCAATGCATCTCTATTGAAGGCAGTTGGTTCTGTTCGTGCCAACCCAAGTAGCTCAACTGTCTATGTTCCCGGGACCGGAGAAGAGTCAGTCAGCACATCCATCTCGCTTGATCAGTCTCCCCAGATGTTAACCATTTCTCTGTATTCAGCAATCCCGTGCGAGCGGCGTACATGGCTTCTTTGGAATCTCAAATATCCTCACTTCGTGACGAGTTAGCCACTGTGTACAAGACGCAGGGTCAAAATGCACAACGACTCTTGTCCATGAACGAGACTCTGCGTGAGAAGGAAGAGCTCTCGAGGGCGGACACGGACAATCTTCGACAAGCTAGGGACGAAGTATCTGTTCTGCGAAAGAAAGTGGAGCAGCATAGTGAGCTGATGGCGGAGAAGGATCGGACCGCACAAGTACGAATGTCTGATTTGTTATTTGCGATGTCAACGGCTAATCGACCGCGGTGCACGCAGATATTACACGACGAGATAAACACCCTTCAACTGGAGTTGGGCCAAATCGAAGAGCGCAATGCGACATTAACCAAAGATAATGCCAAACTGCTTCAGCGATGGTTGGACGCCAAGCAAGTGGAAGCAAACAAGATGAACGAGGCCAACGAGTTCTATGAGGACATCAAATCGCGGCACCAGAATGTGCTCAGTTGGCGCGAGGGCTCACAGGGCGACGCAAACAGCTCACTCGGCATTGCAGTCAATAACAACGCAGAAACTCGATCTTTATCTGCAGGCGGCTCCGTCTCGGGAAACGGAAGTGCGAACGGGGAGACGACGACGCCAGGGACGAAGGGTGGGACACCCTCTCCAGCCAAGGGCGTGGTGGATCTGACGCCGAATGGTTAATTGTGGAGGATTGACCGGCCCCGTTCGCATACTCTCTTATTATTTTCCCTCCATGTTAATATTCAAACCACCGTATACCCCCTTTCACTGGTAATGGCACTTTTGATGTTCAAAACAAGTTGTGATTGATGGAGATAACTCCCTGGAGAAAGGAAGAAAACGGCGGCCAGAGGAAAGAAGCAGGCAAAGATTGGTAATACCCGGTGCTGAATCATGGTAGACAAGCGTGCGGCAAGAGGCCAAGAAAGTTGAATACATATGAGAAGAAAAATAGAAGGGAAGAGCTAACTATGAAACAATGTTTCGTGATGACAATCTTGTGCGTGAGTAACGGTGGGATAAGAGAAACTTTGTTACGGGACGAGGAAAGGGCTACAATCCAGACCATGCTGATGACGAGGAGCGACAAGATAATGATTTCACGAAATAAGGAGGGGATGTTCTTTTGAATGTCGAAATATTTAAACAGGGCCCTGTTGCTGCTGCTGTCCATCAGCGCCAGGTTGGCCGGGCTGACCGTAGTATCCTGCAGTTGAGGTGTCGGTAAGTGCAGACACAGAATGAAAAGTACTAAGACTCACCGCCCCAATAATTAGAGTAATAAGACGATGGGTCACCGGTAGGCCATTGACCTGCCTGCCCTGCAGCTGCAGCATCGCCCGGCTGACCAATGGCACCCAATCCCAGGCCAGCGACCGTGCCAGGGGAGGCAGCTTGCGGCGCGCCTCCAGGGCTGGCGGCACCTGCATATCCAGCGAAACCAGGATATTGAGGATAAGCTCCAGGCTGGGGCATGCCATACATAGGCTAAATGGATACTATGATCAGTATTGTGTTATTTAAAGTCACCAAATGGAGGCGTACCATGCCAGCATAGGGAGTTTGCGGGGTGGTGGGGCTCATAGGCCCTCCCGGCTGAGCTGCTCCGCCATCAGCCCGGTCTTTGCCCCAGCTGCACTTGATCGGTCGGCCGTGAACCATCTGGCCTTGCAGCTGCACAATAGCCATAGCAGCGTGCTCGTGCGTGTCCAGCTTAACAAAAGCGAAACCACGGTCGGCTTGCATGCGGATCTCAGAGAGGTATCCAATGGACTGGAACAGCGGGATAAGGTCTGCCTGGGTGCAGTATGGCACGAGATTGCCAACATAGACAGTCGAGTTGTACGCTGGTGTTTGCTGGACGACGGACTCGTACGACAATGGACCACCCTGGAAGTTGATAGGGGCAGGAGCGCCACCCATTCCTCCTCCTCCTCCTCCCCCTCCGCCACCGCCAGGACCACCGGGACCGCCACCACCACCGCCACCACCCATGCCAATTCCTCCTCCAGGGCGGGGAGCAGACACGGGAGCACCGGCGGCTGCGCCCTGTGTTTTCTGGTTGGCCCAGTTGACACGGATGGCACGAGAGCCGAGCCATTCGCCGTTCATAGTAGCAATAGCTTGCTCAGCATCAGTTTTGTCTCTGAATGCGAGGAAACCGTAACCGCGAGATTTGCCAGAGTTCATGTCCCACATGACGCGGGCATCGGACATCGTGCCGAAGGCACTAAATGCTTTAGCAAGCACGTCGTCACTGACTTCTGGGCTGAGGTCACCGACGAAGACGTGATAATGACCGGTAGTGTCTTCCTTGTTTTGTTGACCTTGATAAGCCCAGTTGACACGGATCTCGGTATCGAAGATTTTGCGGCCGTTGAGGGTCTGAAGAGCAGTCTCCGCGGCGCGCATATCCATATATTCGACGAAGCCATAGTTGAGGCCACCATGTTGGTAGTTGCGATCAGGGATGATCTTGACATGCTGGACCGGGCCTGCGACCGCGAAGATCTCGGTGAGCATGTACTCGGTTACGCGAGGGCTCAAGTTCCCAACATAGAGATGGGCACGCCTCTGCATTTCCATTTCACCCATCCGTTAACGGCAACGAAGTGACGATTAAAGAAATTCAGTCGCGACGAAAAAAAACGAAAACAATCGTCAGTTCGCGTTAAGAGTGATGATCGGCTGCCATACCTCATTGTTCATACCCATCGGATTCATGATTGAAAGAAAAACGAAAGGGAATGATAAACCTAAGGCGCATGTAAGCTTCTTGAAGTACGAGAGCTAGATCGGTGTACTCACAGGGAAAATGATATCAGACAGAGGTGACAGATACGATAGAAAGTCCGTCAAATAAGTGAACTGATGAGAGGAATAGAGAGGAACAGAGAGAGATGGAGAGAAGTAGAGAGAAGAAAGAAGGGAAACGAGACTCGGAACGCAGAGAGATCAACGACGTCGAGGACAGGGTAACACAGAGTCAGATGTTGCCGCCGTGGAACCTCTTTGAATTGACTAAAAAACCCGGTTCTGTTGAGAAGAGACAGAATATCATTCAACTTGTAGGTACTACTTCTTTGCATCGACTGCCAACAATACGTTTCCGCCTCCACTAGGGATATATGTAACGTTCGGGTTGTTAGACAAAGACTGGGCAATCGCCTTGCTTGCCTCAATCTTCCTGAGCGCAATGAATGCCTCTCCAGCCTTCTCCAACGCTCTCGAGATTGTGGTTGCAGCCTCTGCCTCTCCCTCTGCTCGGATAACAGCGGCCTGTCGTTCTTGTTCCGCCTGACGAAAATCTCAGCTACATGGCAAAATTGTCTGCAATAAGAAACTGACCTTTTCGACAATGAACTTCGCCCGCTCAGCATCTAAGCAACAGGTTAGCAATGAAGATGATGAATGGCACAGAAGACATACCTTGCTGCGCAATCTGCTTGGCTTCAACGGCCTAGTGATATGATATGTGAGGATGAAGCAATAAATGACTCTTGACCCGTTGCATACCTGAGTAAATTCCTGTTACGTCGTGCATGAGTATCAATTCAAAATGAACATGTTCCGAATCTTGCTTACTCTTCCGAACGTCAAATGGGTGATAGACACATCCTCCAATTTAATGTTGAATTCTCCAGCACGCTGCAGCAAGTCTGCGCGAATTCGTGATGACACCTGTGGGTCGAGGTGTCAAGGCCATATTCAATTAAAGGATTATAAAGACTCACCACTTCACGCTGTGTGATCAGCTCCGCGGCATCAAACTGTGCTACGATACTCTTCAAAACTTCATTCCCAATCGACGGAAGAACTCTCTCGTCGTAGTCCATGCCAAGACTTTGGTAGATTTTGGGTAGGTGTTCGACATCTGGGCGAGAAAGGACACGGAGAGTCAAGGTGACCATTTGCAAATCCTTGGAACCTGTTGTTGTCGAGATATTCTGAGTTGAAATACGTCAATGCAGGCATCAGCAGTGGTGCGAAACAAAAGCTTACCCGCGGCTTAATGCGACAGTCGTATAGAATTGCGCGCTGGAGCCCAGGAATCAAGAAATGCGTGCCTTCGGGAGAGGCCTGCAACCTGTCAGCTCAAATAAGCAGTGGTGATATATGCATACTGACCTCCTTTTTCACACCCGAGAACCTGTCGAACATGACCGCACGGTATCCTCCTGGAACATCATAAATGGCGGACTGGGCGACAACGGCCGCGACACCCAGAGGAACTATACATAAGTCATAAGGCTTTAGTATAGGTCGCTGATATCTCGAGGGTAAAGCAAACCTAGTAGACGTGATACAGCTTGGGGGAAGGCCATTGAGGTAGAGGCTTGAAGACGACTGGCAGTGAAAGCTTGACGAATGTCAGAGTCGACGCGTGAACGCGGCAACAGTGCCGATCGTTTACCGCGACCGAACCCCACGTTTCGCGCCACCGTCGACCATCACGAGAGCGACTTTGTCCTACTTATGATCCTCAACCAGTGAAAAAAACACAAGTATGTAGTTAATTCAAATATCAGCCTGGCGAGGGGAATATTTGATGATTTTTTGGCTAGAGAGGCCTGCACAAGGCCTGAATATTATACTTAGTCTGCAACTTGGGCTCCGTCCTGCAACACGATAATAATTCGGAAACGACCAAGACATAAAAAGAATTACTAATAAACAAGAGTGAAAGGGGAATGTGCGTAGTGGTTTGTGGGCGTATTCCGAACAGTATCATACAGATATGCTACCAGTCAACCGTCTGTCTCGACTGCTAGCTCCTACTGCTATGCCAATCGTCCCGTTGGGTACCTATTCAAGATAAGATATGATGAGGAATCTTAATTCGGATAATGTATAAGATTGCATACCTTCCAAGACTGGCTGATTACATCCCAGTAGGATAAGTCATAACGCGAGAGTTCGAAAGTTACAGTTGTGGATTGACCAGGTGTCAAATATACGCTGTCGAAACCCTTCAGAGAGTATGGCGGAGCATTAGCGGAAGCGGGGAGGGAAATATAGAGTTGCGGAATCTGGTACACATGGTCATTAATAGAACTTCTCTGACCAAATGCCTGAACTTGCCTCGTGACCAGCAACAGTACCGTTGTTCTTGATGGTGGCGGTCACTGTGTACGCTGTCTTGTGCAAGCTTCCAGAATATCTTAGCATCAAACGCCGCAGAAGTGAGGGAATTTACTTACATTGGGTCAAGAGAAGAGCCGATTGTTCGCAGGGGGGTATAGCTTGGCAATGAACCAGAAATCGAGATGCCAGAGTAGGCAAATGTGGTATAAGACAGCCCGAAGCCAAATTCGTAGCGGGGGACGATGTTGGCCTTAGAGGCCAGTAAGCATGCAAGCAAACTGAGTCTGAAGTCATTGCGACATACCGAATCAAAGTGACGGTAGTCAACGTTGAGTCCTTCGCTATAAGGGATCTGTATAGTGGCCAGTGAGAAAGTCGTGTCGATTTTGGCCGGGTAGTCAGATTCTTCCTTGGCAATGGTGTATGGGAGCCGGGCGCTGTTATCATTTCACTAATCAACTAAACCGCAGCAAATGTAGAGTCCACCGACGCACCTTGGATTATACGCGCCGTAAAGCACGTCTACAAGTGCGTTACCTGAATTTTTCTTCAGAATATATTGGCACATGTGGATTTACATACTCACCCGCTTCTTGACCAGGAAGCCCCGCCCAGACCTGTTAGTATGATCAGCATCCACTCAGCGGTTCATGTAGAAGTCGTGCCCACCAATGCAGTTACTGGAAACAATCCAATTAGATGTGATTTGACGTGAGCGCGTATCATGATACGCACCATTTGGATTCTCGATGAACGCGTCCACAATAATCGGGCCGACGGTGTGTACGACGACGATGGTGTTATTGTTGACTCTTGCCACGGCCTCCACAAGTGCAACCTGTGGACATAAACTCGTTATTGTCAAGGCCGCCAGCTAGTACACAATAGCTTACGCCGCCATGCCAGGCCTGCAAATCGTTGCGGTCGGCTGCATTGCCTTCAACGATATAGCCAAACTCGCCACTGTCGGCAGTGATAAATACGAACGCGACGGCTTTGCCAGCAGCAGTGGTGGCAGCAGTGGCGAGGTCGGTATCGCTCAATGTCGAAACAATCGTAGTACCGTCGGTTTCAGAACGATTGGTGATGGCATCCAGAGGCTAGAGGCGGTGGAGCTCAGCGATTAATCCGATACACCCTGCTAGAAATGAGCTTACAGTGACCAAGTATGGGTAATTGGCCGTACTGTTGATTTTATCACGTCTCAGAGCTGCCTTTAAAGGTGATGATGTCACTCACCCGCTTCCCCATCCCATTGCAAGAATTCCCTGGTTACAGGAGCGGTCTGTGCAGCCATTTATCCCGCTAGGGTTAGGTCCCGCATCACTTCCTGAACCATCGTGAGGAATTGACACTTGATTCATTCAATCCAACTTACCGATAATCGCGATAGACTTCGGTGCTTTCAGCGGCAGCGCACCACCAGTATTCTTGAGCAAGACAGTAGAAGCTGCGCCGATAGTTCTTATGAGGCTGGTTTGGGTTCAAGTCAGATGCTGTCTTTATATTGGTGTAGTGATATTACCTGGCGTGGTTCCCCTGCACGTTGACATGCTGATTGGGTAATAGGTTCAATATTCTGAAATTTAAGTAGAGCATGACAACTAATTACCTGATTGATTGAACTCGTTGAGTCTTTCGAGTTGAAATTGACAGCGGGGTAATTGACATCTTGGCCCAAAAGATACCTGCACCTCACAATTACATCACCGCAGATAAAAGGTAGGAACAACATACCAGCCAGCTAGGATCCGTGTCGCCATGTCCTGTGAATACTGTCATTAAACGCACTCGTAAACCGATAACGAAAGGTGCCCACATCGATACGAGTCTTGTTGACTTCGCCAAGACCAACAGCAATAACCAGTGGCAGCCCAAAATACCTATAGCGCATATATGTCAATATCAATACAATGAAATTCAAAAACTCAGACGTACGTGCCAATACCAGGAAGAATATCTCCCGGCATGCTCATCTTCACAAACACCTTTAGTTTGTTTCGCAGCCCCCACCACAATGTTCTCAACTTACATCCAAGCCAGAGTTCACGTCGGTAGTATCGTGGGTCGCATACCAGTCCGACATAACGTCTACGAGCTTGCGGTGAGTCGCATAAAACAGGGTTAAAACTCCAGACACATACATCCTTGAAAGCCGAGTTCCCCTTTCAAAAGACCCATGAGGGTGCCATTGTTGTTGCATGCGTACGAGCCATTGACTTGTAATAGGTGAGCTTTAGCCATATGCCTCGGTAATATGTCTTACTTTGATCTGAAATGAAGCTTAGGTTACTGCACGCCGGGGTTTGCCATAGAACTCACTGTAGCTGCACATGACTGCGGCCACGTTGGCCTGTATGCTACGCAGAAACTGTCAAAAGCAGTTGAGTAATGTTCGTTTCAAGTTCAGACCCTTGCTTACTGGAGCCAGATAGACTTCATGTTGCTGAATGAGTAGTCAGAGAACGGATACGACTCGAAGAGATGTAAATTCATATTACCGTCCTGTTTGTATCGATTTTAGATATATAGATTCGAACATTATAAGGCCACTTACCGATCATCAACGTTGGAAGACTCAGTAGTCCGAGAATGCTCTTGTTCACTGACATGATATATGAGCACTTTGTTGATCAGGCTGAAAACGAAGAGAGGTACTTGTTGATGAAGTGCTTTGCTGTGGCTTGCACGCCCTGGGACTGAACCCCTGTGATTGTCTCGTATGCCCCCTCGCCAGACAGGTAAGGATCTCCGCCCCATCTAAGAGGGATTTCAGTATAAACCTCTCGGAAACAGATACAAACAGACGTACCCTTCCCAAGCGCGTCCGGAAGCAGGTATCCTCATGATGTTCCTGACGACGGTCCAGTCAGCGAAAGTAGACAGTGCGTGGGATGATACTCACATGAAGGGGCCCAACTGAATGTTTATGCCTTTGCCTTTGAATTCAGCGCCCATGGCTACGCCCCGTTGATTCATAAGAGTCCTGTTGAACCTAAAGCAGAGTTCAGGCGCGAAACATGGTGGGCTTCTCGAGAAACGCACGTCGCGGCGGCATTGACGCCGCTGTATTCAAAGTCAGCAGGGGGGGAATGCAGGGAGAGTAGATTGCTCACGCGGGAAAGGCAGAGTTGAGGTCAACGTTACGGACACCGAGAGCGCTATCTTCCAAGCATAGACCGGGAAAACCAACACGCGCGATGGCAGGGATATTGCCGGTACAGTTACCTGTCCGTATAGCATCGATTAAAGAAGTGATGATATGAAATCGGTGCACATACCGGTAAAGAAGCCTTCGCCTGTGGCCAGGCCAACTTTTTCGGTAAGAGTCAGTTTAGCCACAAGGACTTTAGCCTGAAGCAGATGTGAGCGGGGACTCGAATGGCCCAATCGGTTCTCCACGTACTTTGGTGTACGCCGCCGCCCATTCTGGGGAGTTGACTGCGGAAAATGGATAAGATTCGGTTAGATGCGGGTAAACTGATCATATCCGACGCGTACCTTGTGCAATAACCGATGGTATGATAGAGACCAGGCAAACAAAAGAGCGAGACAGCTTCATCTCTAAACTTCTAAGAAAGTGGTGAGGGTAGAGTAAGAGGCAGTCAACGGCCAGAAAGTGTATCTGTCAGATAAATATATGTTAGGTGTCAGCGGGAAGCACTGTCCCTCCTGACACAGCAGCGTGCGGTTTGAAGCTATCGGACATGAAGGCAGCCTTCCAAACTCGAACTTTGACAGCTGACGGCGTCATCGGTCTAACCTGTTTAGGTCAACAAACTCCGCGAATCTGACCGGTGGCAGTACTAGTTCCTTTCACGGCACTTTCCCTTCTGATCCTCTCTTATCCTATTCTGTCATGAGCACCTCCTATTCACCGGTAGACCTGCATTCAATCGCTGTACTCATAAACTATGAGCGAACTTCGGGCCCGATGGGAGACTACCGATTTCGCCACACCAAGTTGTGCGACATAGCCGACTCTTCGAATACCTTCCCCAGCCTCCCGTGGGACACCATCGACTGGTTTGAGGCCGGTACAGATGACCGCCCCAAGCGAGGATTTCTTTTACGCGCAGACACATCGATTATCAAAGATGCCCCCGACATGCCAGACGACATGCGCTCCTCACAGTGCAGCCGCTCGGTTGAAGACCTTACCAAAGAGGAGGCAAGCACAATTTTCTGGGAAGTCCGCGGGCACAATGGCTGTTATGATGCAATCTCTATACTGCAAAACCTTTTCTTGATGTTCCCATCTGGCCAAACCATGCGAGTTCGCGCTCCCGACGGTACCGATTTCATCACAGAAGTTTCCAGCAGATGGATTCTGGAGTATAAGCTACACAAACCGAAGCAGGCGACAATGGCCCTTGTCGTGGGGGACCCAAAACAATCCCAGTCTTTATGGACAGGCGAAGGGGACGAAATGAAGCACTCCGTGTGGGAATTTTCAAACCTGGCGAAAGCCAAACAGCTATTGTGCTAGATCTGTCTTCGATGCAGTTTGGGGCACGACTTTTTTGTGCTGGATTCCACAAGCAAATGGAAAGAGTTCGTCGGAAAGATTGCTCATGATTTCGACTTCATCAAAAAATTCATACGGCATCAACCCCGCGCCGGATTTGGAGCGCAGTACATGGCACATGGCCGTCGCTCAGCGGGTGCAGGAGCGTTGGGAGGCTCGCAATTCAAACCATTGGTGTGCGCTCTGCGGCAAGCCGAATGCAGAAAAGCGCTGCAGCCGATGCTCGCAGGAATATTATTGCTCTGATGCCCACTTTGCTGCCTCGTGGAGGCGGTGGCATAAGAGGTGGTGCGTGCCAAATGCTTCGAAATGAGAGTGTGAAAATATCCAGTCAGTTTTACCTTGATTATTTTTATTTTTTATCAAGTGAGTATTATCATGGACATCTTTGTATTATTTCTGTCTCTTACATTATCATAGGCATGTCGTAGTCCGCAGAAAATTATATGTTATTCACTACCAGAGGGGCTCCACCTTCATTTCTTCCCAATCCTTTGCCCGTGCTTCCCAATACCCTCCCTTGTAAACCCACTCTTCCCCAACCTGCTTAAACCAAACAGGCCCGCGGTCCTTGCCCCTCTTCCTCCTATCCCTCTGCATGTCTTCTATCGTCTGCTTCTGCTCCTCCGCCTCATCAGTATCACCCTCTTCCAGCGCCCTGACATCGGGCCGGAGTCGCGAATCGGTCGGCGGAAGCTTGCCTTCGATATCCGGTGTGATCTCATTCAGCGTGATTCCGAAATTTGTGAACCCATAAACCTCGGGGCAGCGTCTCGGGTAAGGCGTGACGCGCCACAGCACCCGCAGATTCGAGGAGTCCAAGGTCTGAGCCATTACCTCGTCCCATTTGCCCTCGAGTTTGGTTTGCACGTCGCCCGAGGACGAGAGGACGGTGCCCTCGACTTGGTTGGAAGGGCCCCAGTATCCGCTCTCTTTAAACGTGAGCACGGAGCGAGCACCGGTGGTTCTGTTCTCGATGGTCATCCTGCCATTGTGCTCTAGGTATTTCGTACCCACCATCAGGTTCCGCATGAAGGACGACGGTTTGTTCCTGTATCGCGTTCAGCATCCCCGGCCGCCAAGGATCGAGTCTTTGATTACTTACCATTCAAAGTGATCCTCGTCGATTTTCAAGTGCGTGGCACCAAGGGGGATGACTTCCAAACTTTTGCCTGCAAAAAATTTCAGTAATTCGTAAAATTTCGATGAGAGCGAAACCCCCACCCCAGAACTTGGTCTTCCCCGAGTTGGTAGCATACAGCTCCCATCCCTCGCCTTCCGCATGATACGCCATGACGAAGGGATTGTGCTGCACCTTCTCGGCAATGAACTTCGTCCGAACATCCTCGAAGGTTTCAGCGAGCATAGGAGTACTGCTCTCATGAGCGTCAATTTCACTAAAGCAAAAATGCGCATACGTACAAGCTCTTTCGGCCGGATCTGTGTCGCGTATGGGCATAGCCCGAGACGGCGAATGCAGCAATATAGGACATCCTTTCTACCGGGTCCTGAGTTTCTGCCGCTTTGGATAGGAGATCATAGTACTCGAGCTGTTCTGCGGCATTTTGGAGCAGTGTGATAGGCTCATTGAATGATACCGGGAGTGCAACACTGGAGAGGTCCTGGATAAAAGTTGAGCAAGATCTCCACTTATTAAAACTTATGAGACTGAGATACCTTTCCGACGCTTTTCTTGAGCACAGCAAATAGGCTGCCTTCGTCACCAACCGGTCCTGATGGCAGTTCCGTTCGCCTTACTATTTGCAAAGCCTTTTGGGCCGGATCGATCTCCTCTATTTGCACGCGCGTAAGATCTTCTTTGCTCGATCCGCTCGATCCGCCCAAGCTGCTTCTGCTGCCCGTATCCGTATTCGAGCCTAGACCTCCCTGCCCTTCGCTCTTCTCCACGCTCGGAGTGGGCTCCGGCTCATCGCTGAGATCCAATTCGAATTCTTCGCCTCCATCTCCCGCGTCGTACCATTCCTGCGTACCGTCGCTGAAGGTGGTGCTTATAGACGCACGCGTGGACTTGCGTGAATATGGGGTGGCGAATCGGGTTGTGCCTTGGTCGTTGTCGGTGCCGAGAGAATAGCCGTCCTGGTATTCTTCCGGCTCTTCAGCTGTGGCTGATAGGGAGTTTTGAACAGAGGGCGCCCTGCTGTGGTCCGTACTATGTGTCATGGTCTGTAACGAGTTCACGATTGTTGCGTGCTGTGTTTTGAGTCGCTCTAAAGCAACTTGCACGCGCTGATGAGGAGATACTTCAGTGGGAGCTTCATTTGGTTCGCTGTGATGAGATGATGCTGTCAATGAAATATCAGCTTAGCTGGTGGAGTATAAAGAAGGGGCATGTACAGCGTTTGAATAAGCCACGCCCTTTGTCTTTGTGCTTCTCTTTCTCGCCTTTCTTCGAGGCCGATCCGCGCTGTCTATTTGCGTCTCCAAATTCCCAAGAGCATGCAATCGCAGTGTCTAGCTCCGCTATGGTCTGCAAGCGGGTTTGAGGATGTCATACCTCAGGGAATAATACCCAACACACGCACCGCGCCCATTTCCTCCACCACGGCCGCCGATTTGCTCAAATGGGATACCCGCGGCGTCGAATATCCTACTGATGACCTCCGGCTGTCCGTAGTGATGAATGTGCGAAACGCCGTCATCCATTTGTTGAAGTCATCGACGGTGAGACATCGCAGGTGAAACGTCGCGCTCTGCGAGTCTATGTGGACATCTTTACGACCAGGATATGTTGATACCGCGGCATGAGGCACCGAGAGATGGTCTCGCGTAGGCTTTCCCCGGTCAAACGAGTATGACAGGAGGCCTGTTTGGTAGAGCGTGAAGTATCGACGAGCAAAGCCTAACAAGCGCGATGTCAATGGAATTCGTAACCCGGTCCGGTTTCAATCGAATCACCTTGCATCTTCTTCCGCCGTTTCTTGAGAAGCCATCCTTCGCAAATGATGATCGAGGTCACAGTGCTTTGGCTCGCGCCTTTGGAGTGTCGTTTAATGGGCTCAGGACTATCCATAGGTCCAGCAGAGGCCATCATAAGTGGTGGTTGATGTCAAAGGTTGAATAGCAGGTGCCCACAGCTGAGTCGGCTGCAGACGAATCGGATGCTAGCAGGAGATCTATCCGGGTTAGTACGCGCCTGAACTCCGGTGATTGCCTGTGCGTGATCGCTGATTGTAAAAGGCTCAGGTCACACCGATAGCGACGAATATTTGTCCGTCAAGTCCTTGGGGATTGGGTCCTCGGAAACGCAGGCCGCGGACGCGCGGGATGCTGACTGAGGTGTAACTTGCCGAATGCGCCCGAAAGGCTTGAAAGATGAAAGATGGCCGATTGACTCTCTTTCTCCCATACCTCCATCTTCTCCCCTCCATAACCTCCTAAAAATGTCGGCCCCCACGTAAGTTGCATCCAATCCGTTCGCCCCGTTGCACACTAATCCTCTATTGGCAGTGGTGATATCGGCTTGATTGGCCTTGCCGTCATGGTTCGTAAACTCTGATTAGATTCCATTTGTGCAGCGATGAACCCTAGGACAGGGACAAAACTTGATTTTGAACATGAATGACAAGGGCTTCAACGTCGTTGCATACAACCGCACGACCTCCAAGGTCGATGACTTCCTTGCCAATGAGGCCAAAGGTGACTAATTCATTCTATTTCGACGAATACCTGGTCTGACATAACATAAGGAACCAACGTCCAGGGCGCGCACTCCATCGAAGAGCTATGCCAAAAGCTGAAGACGCCACGCAAGATCATCCTCCTGGTCAAAGCCGGTGATGCCGTCGACAGCTTCATCAGCCAACTCGAACCCTTCCTCGAGAAGGGTGACATCGTCATCGACGGCGGTAACTCTCACTACCCAGATTCAATCCGTCGCACCAAGGAGCTTGAGTCCAAGGGCTTCTTGTTTGTTGGCTCTGGTGTCTCTGGAGGTGAGGAGGGTGCGCGTTACGGTCCTTCCCTGATGCCCGGTGGGTCCACCGCCGCCTGGCCTGCTATCAAGGAGATCTTCCAGACTACTGCTGCGCAGGCATACGGCGAGCCGTGCTGTGACTGGGTCGGTGAGACTGGATCCGGACACTACGTCAAGATGGTCCACAACGGTTCGTCTCAGCCCTTGCGGTTGCTCACAAATCCTGAACTTTCGACTAGGTATCGAATACGGTGACATGCAGCTGATTGCTGAGGCATACGACATCCTCAAGCGTGGTCTCGGTCTCAAGGAAAGCGAGATTGCCGACATCTTCTTGACATGGAACAAGGGTGTCCTCGATTCCTTCTTGATCGAAATCACCGCCGAGATTCTCAAGTTCAACGATGACGACGGTGAGCCCGTTGTCACCAAGATCCTCGACTCGGCTGGTCAGAAGGGTACCGGAAAGTGGACTGCTATTGCTGCTCTCGATGCTGGCATGCCTGGTTAGTGCGAATATATGCGTCAATTCAGAATCATATCGCTGATCAGATACACAGTCACGCTTATTGGTGAGGCTGTCTTCGCGCGTTGCCTGTCTTCGATCAAGGAGGAGCGTGGCCGTGCTTCCAAGATCCTTGCTGGACCCCAGAAGGAGGCGTTCCGTGGCGACAAGCAGCAATTCATCGATGACCTCGAACAAGCTCTTTACGCTTCCAAGATCATGTCTTACACCCAAGGGTTCATGCTCATGAGGGAGACCGCCAAGGAGGTATGCTTCCCATCTGTACACTGTCTGTTTCTATTCTTAAACGCAGCGTTAGCTCCACTGGAACCTCAACTACGCCGGTATTGCGCGCATGTGGCGTGGAGGATGCATCATCAAGAGTGTCTTCTTGAAGGACATCACCTCCGCTTACGACAAGACCGGAAATCTCGAGTCCCTGCTCTTTGACGACTTCTTCAACAAAGGTAAGCCTTGATCACTTTCAAACCGACGTCTGCTAATGCAATGTCGCCTCAGCCGTCCACAAAGCGCAACCCGGCTGGAGGCGTGTCATTGCCCAGGCCGTGCTCTGGGGTATTCCCACACCCGCTTTCTCCACCGCTCTTGCCTTCTTCGACGGTTACCGAAGCGAAATTGTTCCCGCCAACTTGATCCAAGGCCAGGTACGCCGTGCTGCGCTACTATCATGACCTAGTTGCTGAGAGCATGGTTCACAGCGTGACTACTTCGGTGCACACACCTTCAAGGTTCTCCCCGGAAAGGAGAACGACAAGTTCAAGGCTGGCCAAGACATCCGTACGCTATCTCTATCTTTGATCATCTTCGTATCTCATTTGATTGTCTCCAGACGTCAACTGGACCGGCCGTGGCGGAAACGTCTCTGCCTCCACATATGTCGCTTAATTCCACGCTATTTGTACCATTATAACGGATGTCGGGCACTGAGAAGAGGGTGTTTGGCCCATAGACTATATTTCTGGAGGCATACGATATTCATTAAGTTGTTGTATTGGAAACATGAACTGAAAAATAAATATGTTGTAGTATCGTTGACGTGGATTGACTTGCATCTACTAAATTTTCTACCACTAAAGTATTACTCACAATCATGAGCGGCGATATTCGTAATCACTTGGATCATCTAGTGGGACTTGCACGTGTGTAGAGTAAATAAATCGAGCTGCCGGCACGCGTACTGCCGGAGCGCCGGGGCGCTATCAAGAAAGGAAACCGATCTGCTTTTTTCGAACTAACACTATGTGCGGAATCGTTGTTTCTGCACATCTACACAATCATTCCGACCCTCTCGCTATAAACGCCACAAGTGACTACAAAAGCCTCGTCGCCGGGCTGCATGAAGCCACTGCCGCTCGTGGTGCGTCTGAAGAGAATAGCTACTCGATGTACCACGTCTAAGACGCGCACACGATATCAACAGGCCCAGATGCGCAGAATTCATGCGAGGTAAATGTACAACACGAGTGTTCATCGCAGGATCTGCATGTCTCGAGTGAAACTGCTCGTGGAATCTGCTTGGATCTGTTTGCTTCTGAGCTGCGACTGCGAGGGGAATTTCCTGTCGTGCAGCCTCACCAGATTGGATCCAACTTGTTTTGCTGGAATGGGGAGGTAAGCAGTTTGTTAGCATTATTGACTATAAGCTTGATTATTCTCTAGCTTTTTGAGGGCTTAGACGTAAGTCCCCGCGATCAACTTGTTCAACTGGCACTGAGGACGCATAGGTTTTACCGAATGAAAACGATGGGATCAAGCTTATGGAAGCCGTCGAAGCTTTGTCTGAGGTCGAAAGACTGCCTGAATTACTCGGTAGTGTCGAGGGTCCGTAGGTGTTTTCTCGGCTGTTCTGCGCTGTCCTGATCTAAAGTCGACTACAGATACGCCTTTGTCTATTATCATGTCAGAAATTTAGTGAATCCTGCATGCTGGCCTTTGCTGAGATTGAACTTTCCCCACAGCATGCATCTCAGCGACTTTTCTACGCTCGTGATCCGCTTGGCAGAAGGTCGCTCCTTGTGCACGAACCAACCACTGAAGAGCCGTATTTCTTCTTATCCTCCACACCAAGCGCCTCAAGTGTTAGTTATGAGATGCAGGAACTTCCAACTAAAAACATTTACTGCTTGGATCTTCGGCATCTAGCGAACTCGCACAATGCACGTATTTTTTTTTGCATTGCCGATCTTCTATTGACATTCTCCTTACAATAGCAAATCTCGGAATTCAGCTTGTGCATCTCGCTGATGAAAAGACACACAAGCCTAGACCTGCCATTTGTAAGAAACCTTCCTTCGCAGGTAGCTCAACCTTTAATCCCCGTCGTTAATGTAATCTTCAATCAAGTCTGAATTAACCTCGATAAACAGGGAGCTACCTCCAGATACCCTCGAAATTGCCGTCGGCTTGGACAAGCCTCCCGGGATATTCGACAAAGCTGTCGATGATTTAATATACCATCTTGACAGGAGTGTCAAGCAGCAGGTGCAGAATATACCTCAATCACTGTGAGTGCTCTCAGAATATTCACTTGGGTGGAGAGCTGACTATGAGTAGGGCCGTGAAAGACCAAGCCCGGGTGGCTGTCCTGTTCAGTGGCGGCATAGACTGCACAATCTTAGCATATTTCGCGTCTCAGTAAGTGCACCACTGGAGTCTCTATTCTGAACGCCAAACTAAGACAGAGCCTCAGAAATCTCCCTATAGACGAGCCAATTGATCTGCTAAACGTCGCATTCAATAATCCACGCAAGCTTCAAGCACAGGCACCGACGACGAAGAAGAAGAAGAAGGATAAGCCCCAACCCGCGAACGCGAACGCACCGTCGTACAATGTTCCCGATAGACTGACGGGTCTGCAAGAAGTGGAGGAACTGCGCCGGCTGTGCCCTGGGCGCACTTGGAATTTCGTGCGTTGTAGTCATGCTGTCTGCGAAACCTACTAAACGCATCGGTTGAAGGTTGAAGTGGATGTGCCATACGAAGTCAGTCATTATATTAGCCTTCACAGCCGAAAGGCTTGGTATCTGATTATAGGGATAGGAATCGCAAACGGCGCGCGCTACAATTGAGCGAACCATGGCTCCTTGCAACACCGTCATGGATCTCGTCAGTCAATTAGGCATCGACCGCCCATTTTTCTGCTAAAATGTCATTGGGCCTCAGAGTTTAGCAAACGCACTATGGTTCGCGTCTCGAGGCATCGGTAAAGTTCGCAGTCGCCCCGACGGCCCCGCAGAAGCGCATACTACTGGTGCGCGTGTGCTCCTGAGCGGATTGGGATCCGACGAGCTACTGGGCGGGTATGGGCGCCACCGCACAGCGTATAGTTCGGGCGGCTGGAAGGCACTCATACACGAGGTATATATGCCTTGCTATCGAGCCTGGGTTGCCACGTTATATTGATGATTGACCGCCACAGCTCCAACTCGAACTAGACCGAATTCCGTCGCGGAATTTGGGCCGGGACGACCGTGTCATCTCCTCGCACGGGAAAGAGACGCGGCACCCTTTCCTTTCCCTCTCCGTGGTTTCCTTCTTGGCGACGCTACCAGTGCACCTGAAGGTGGACCCGCGGCTGGAGCTGGGTGTAGGTGATAAGATTTTGCTGAGGCTGGCGGCGAGGAAGGTAGGCTTGTTGGAGGCGAGCGGGAGGAAAAAGAAAGCGATGCAGTTTGGGAGCCATTCTGCGAGGATGGAGATCGAGGGGAAGGAGAAAGAGAAAAGGGGCGATATGGTTTTAGGTGTTCCTGCGAGTTCAAACCCGCTGGCTATCGTGGTTTGACTGCAATTTTTTAAAGCAGCATTAATTTGGGGCTGTGGTTAAACGCATGGCGGGCAGCCATGAAATCTCATAAAATATTAATTGTTGGAGTGTGGTTGAAGTAGTTTGGATCTGTGAATCGAAACCATCTCAATTAGCACGTTATATGTAACGGGACGTATGTCATACGTACCTCCAATTCAAACAATCCACTCGAATGGTCTCAACCAGTCATCGACGAAGGTACTGATTTCGATCAGTCGTTCCAGTCCCGCCATTTTCTCTGCTTGCACCTGAGCAACGCGAAATCCGGGCAGCAAAAGCTTGTGGATCGGACGACCCGCCTCTTGCATATCGTTGATGACCTCGTATAATTCATCAACATCCAAATTGTCCCCCGGTGGCAAGTCAGACACGGCAATGATTTGTAGTTTCGGCCATCGTAAATCGTTTTCTTCATCCTCACCATCCTCATCCTCGCCACCAGCACCCGACTGGATAACCTGTAGCATTTCCTCAAAAGATTGATAGATATAATTATCATTGTTTAAGCCAAAGGTTAAGCGATTGATGTCCGGGAATTTTTTAGCAATCCAGGCAAAATTTGGGTGTTGATCTGAGTAGTCGTCAAAGATGAGATGTTGTAAGGATGGGAAAGGGGATGTTTCCGGTATGGGATCCCCAGGAGCTTCAAAATATCCTGGTAGTGACAAAAGATATCAACGAACACCCGCGCAAGGTATTAATGATGCTATCTGCCGCGGTTGCCCCAACACCGCCGTATAAAAGCAATGATCGGAGAGTGGGCAGCACTATAGGCAGTGCATCCAGTGCCCGATGGAATCCGAACTATTCAAACTCCAGCTTGAGGTGAGTCAATGCCTTCAGACTCGTCAGAGCGTCGCGAAGTGTGTCATAGTGCTCTTGGCTTCCGATGCAAAGGTTGGTAAGTCGCAAGGATGTTGCGGATGAAAAAGCAGGGAGGAAGAAGGGGAGAGTCGCCATATTGATCGCATCAACGTGGACGGTCGTCAAAACGGGGGCGCCGAATGGGAGAAGCGGCTTATTCAAGGGTTTCATGAGCGTTATCCCATGGGGTGGCAACATTCTAGATCTTTGCTTGCAGCTCAAACTGATCCAGTTCAGAAGGGGTACAGGATGGCACAAGAGGGAGTTGAGGAGAAGTGGTATGGCTTCATTAGGTATACCATCGACGAACAATCGATGGCAATGTCCAATATGGTTGCTGATTAGGGAAAGGAATTGAGGTGTGAATTCCTTTACGAGAAGGTCTTTGATGTGAATGTTCACAGGCGATGAACCAGACCTGGAGAGATATATGGCAGGTCTTTCTCTCCGTCCCTCGCTTATAGGCGCAAAAGCGACTGTGATAGGTACGCACGCAATGTCAGCCCATATCCTGGGAGCTTCCAGCGCGACGCTACGCCAACGATGGGAGACATGTGATATGAGCGCTCCAAAATGAACCGGGGAGCCTTTTGTAAGATGCTTGCCTGCCTCGAAGATCATGGCAAGTATCTCATCGGGGATATTCGAAGTCGTGGCATCCAGATTGTGCAGCCTGCCGTACTCCAGCTGCGTATTTTTGGCCTGTGCGTCCAAGTCCTCCAGCTGGATGAGGAGTTCGCGCCTTGCAGCAGCAATTTCTACAAGACGTCTTGTTAATGACAGGACGTGCTGTCGCCGATCCTCGTTGATGTGCCGCATTATCTGAGGGCTGTTGAATAGGGTCAGACTGGGGCAATGCAAAAGTATTCAGTTTAAATGTGACTTGTGACTGATAAGTATACGAATTGCTCCAAAGTGGTAACAGTACTAGTTTGGATATGACGATGAGAGTTGGATGAGAGTCGAAAACAAGTGCCTGTTAGGCCGGTATCTTTAAAGAAATACGTTCCTCCTTGTCCTCATCGCCTTCCTTAACAGCCGTCAACTGATTCCCTCCCATCAGCTTAGCCAACGACTCTTCCCTAACCTTGGCTTTATACGCCTCTTCTTCCTCTGCTGACATCTCGGCAGCATCATCTTCCTCCTCCTTTAGCCCCTCACTGTCCCACACTATTCCCGCAGTCATCCTTTTCCATGCATTGAGACCACCGCCCATACCTAGCCCCATAACACTTGCTCTTTTCTCCAATTCTCCCGTTTTTATCAGTGTCTGAGCTAGCTGAGCCTGAACGTCAGCGGCAATATCGAAAGGCTCGCTAAACCCCGCGTCCGCGTCCTCAGCCCTGCTCATATTTGAAGCAGCTTCCAGTGAGGATCTAACACCGCACAGTGTGGGAGATAACGCTTCATTCTCTGGCGGATTGTGCTCCACATTTATGGCCATTTCCTGTGCTTCTGAGTCTTCCAGCTGAGCGAGCTTGCAGCTTATCTCTCCAAGGCCTTTTGACAACTGTGACTGGCAAGAGAATGCCGCGTTAATCTAGAAGGCTGTTGAACATGTGAGGTAAGACAGCGGGATGCAACATTTAAAGGGCATTAGTACTGTGCAGATGTGAATGACATACAAATTTCTATTGGGTGATTACAGTAGAGCTGCTTGAATATCGAGGCCTGATTCTACATAAGTGAACCCGAAGGAACCCGAGGCATGCTTGGTGCCAGTCCGGGGTCTTTTTGGTGGCCCCAGAAATGCCTCAGCCAATCGCAAAATGGCGACGGGCAAAAATGGCTCTGGCTTCGGACTCTTTGTGCGTCCTCTGGTATAAAGTCTCAAACACTCGCCTGCCCAATGTTTCCTGCTCCCCCCTTCCACTGTCCCCATGCCTTTGCATCCCGCATCATTTTGGCCCGCTTCTCATCGGGAGGCTTTCTCTTTTACATGGCACGGCCCAGTGCCAGTGCACACCTAGGTGATATACCAGCTTCGTTCAAGCCGGCATGGCATAAATGTCTCACTATTTGAAGCGCTTTTGCCCAGGGAGCCTCCTGGCCACCTTAAGACTTCTCCATTTCACCATCGCTCACATCGCATTCCCTGATATCCATTTATCCATTAACATCAGCCACAGCCTCCACACACGCACGCACACTGGGCTCATCGAGCTCGCGGACGTTTTGCGGCAAATCAATGGACTATTTCCTCGTTGGCCTCCTCAGGCCTCCCCCACCCCTGCTCACACATCCCATCATCGCGCACATCACCCCCGCCCTCCCACCATCGATCTCTGGAACATTCCATCTTCGGCTCATCGGAGTCTCGCCCTGATCATCTCCCACAATCGACGGACACGTCTCCATTCCATTCCTTCCATCGTACCCCACCACCCGAATCACCCCATGACCCTGGTAACGCCGGCTTCTCACGCCTCATGACTCGGGGAACGTACACAAGACCACACAAATGACTCGGGACCCTTGGCGTCGCGTAAGCATCGGAAACTCGGGAGTGCGTGTAATGGGCCGACAGGTCGTGGGTTCTGAAAGCTTGCTTTTGTTATCATCTGCTTGGCCATCGCGCATGATCATGTGGATCAGAAGCTTAGCTGCTATGTTTCTGATGGGAATTTATGGTCGGCTTTTCGCTGAGCGCGGACGTGTCTTGGCCCGCTGATTCCCCCTGCGGGCTAGCTTGGCTCTCTGCTTGAACTAATTTGCATTCTCTAGGATACGTGCAGGATATGTATTGGTTTCCAATGTCCACTCCGGTGATGAAAAATGCGAATATAATTTACTGGAGCTTTTGTGCTGGAAGGAATTTCATTTCATTTCCCCAAGTAAGGTCCACTATGTTCATTCAGTATTTGCCGTCAGTCTTGAAAAACTCGATACCATCAAAAGCTTTTGCAAAGCGACAGACACAGGCATACCACCAGCAAGTGCCACAAAGAATGTACAACAGCACCACATTGCGGCGAATTCCCAACCACAAACATAGCCAACTAACTTCACCACTTCGACCCTCATGGACTTCAGGTCTATAGTGAAGCTTCAGAGGCATAGGAATCATGCACTCGAAACTAAGATGATTAAAGAATGCGGATCATACAGTGTATTTAAAGCCATGTAGGCGTGGCAACCTACCTGAGTAAGACGTGTATACTAGCGTACACTACTGTTAGGTCGATCACAACCTCTTCTCTGACTCCAAGCCTATCCCTTTCGCGACTTCAGAGGGCCAATTAGTATATAATACACCGCGTCGAATTCTGACTCGTATATCTTAACCCTCAGCACAAACTAGCAACAGCAATGGCCGCGCCACCAGCATACTCCTCCCACACGCCAGCATACTCATACACAGATGCACACACCCACGCACAACCAACGCCTGCATACTCTGATACGCCCGACGCATCCGAATGTACCATGCAGTTCACCTCCCTCGACACCTCACTCAGCAACACGGTCAACTCGAACTTCCGCCTAACCCACGCACGGACGCAGCCTCCGGTGGCACCTGCCGTGACGGATTTTATCTACAAGACGGACCATATGGAGGTAAACCTGGGCTCGCGCGTGTGGGGCTTGCGGACGCCCGCGTACGGGCGGCTTGGACACGTCGAGGGATCAATAAGATTCCTAGGTAAGCAGGCGCATGTCTCTCGTGTGGGCGTTAAAGTGAGCATTGCTATTAGCCACTGCCTGGGCGATAACACGTAAGCTGACGATGTAAGTATAGCTACAAGCTAAAATATCAATAAGGACGTCCAACTTTGGGCAGGTAAGCAAGGAAACGCACGGCTTGCTTGATAGCGAGTTTCTGACTGGGTTAATGTGCGCAGGTCAGTGGCCAAGAAGATGTTCGCTTCCTCAAACAATCGATTACGATCTACTCTCCCAACCGACCGTCTGGTTCTACTACAACATGGAACGGCGAGCACCCGTTCTCTTTCGCGCTGCCCAAAACAGCAAAAATCAAAGGCAGCAACGCGCCTCTGCCTCCGACTGGCGTGATATGCTTGCCGAGCACCTTCTGCGAGGTGACCTATGTGCTCAAAATTGATATGGCCCGCAAGGGTCTAAGGAGGCATGAAAGGTGAGCTGTTGTGAGCTGCCACAATGAAGAAGAATTTCAACTTGTATTCGTGCCAGGTTGACAGTGCCCATATACTACCTGCCTAAATCACGACCGTCAGAACCACCTGCGATGAGCATACTTTGGCCAAGAATGAGCGCATCGGAGTGCCTCTATGCTAGCCATGAGCGAATAAGCACCGTCGCGCTCACAGAGGGCTCGCCAGCGGCAAAACCTGACAATGCACATCAAAGATCCACCATCAAAGTGAGCGCTTACCATGCCGCTGTATGCCATGCTATGCCACCGATGTTCACAATGGAATGAATCGCAGGTTTCCCTCCCAACGCCTGCAATATTTACATCGGGCTCACGAATACCCTTCACAATATCTTTCGCGTTCCCTTCTGGTGCCGTGATGCCTGCGCTGCTGATACCCAACGTCCGCATCGAGCTCATCAAGTGCACGCGCCTCAGCCGGCTCGGAGGATTGGAGATTCCACAGCACGCTGAGAGGGTCATCGGGCGTGCGGACATCGAGAACATCAAAGAGGTCCTGGGGGAGGCGTACGGCGTGACGCAAACACACCTCAGCGGGACCATCGAAGCAGGGCACGAGGGCCGCGAGAGCTCGTGGAATGTGTACGCGATGGTGGACGTACATTATATCGTGCGGATTGTGGTCGGTCCGCCGAGGAGCATGCAGGCAAATGTGGCCAGCTGGAAGGGGGAAGTGGAAGTGCGGATGGTGACGGACCTGTGGGGCACGCTTGAGAGGGAGCTCATTGCGACCGGGGGAACGCCTATGCCGGCTCTGGCGCAGGCTCCTAGGCCTCAGTTCAGGGAAGCCGTGCCAAATACGCAGTCTGTGTGAAGCGCGCTGGGCATGTTGTTGATGTTGAGTATCCCGGTAAGTCTTTAGGACCCGGCAGCGTTTTTGATGCAGGTAGTCGGGTACAATATATCTGCCACGTCATCATGCTGTCGAGAGTCAACCGCTGTATCATTTCGACCTTGACTTTGTCAATTTTTGAAAATTTGGTCCTCGAGGTCGTTCAAAAGTAAACCTTTGAATAAATGTGATTTGTGAGCGAGTCTTTTTTCCTCGTTAGGACATGTGACGAACCTAAAGTAGTAATGATACAGGACTGTGTGCCTCCAGATCTGCTCGCGCAGGACCCGGGAAGCTCCCCCCTATGTTTGTCCGGAAAATTGGCCAGATTCTGGCCTCAAATAAGCAACGCCCAATGCCTCAGGTAGCCTCAAATATGCAAAAATCGGACAGACATAGTCACGTGCCAGTCGCAAAAACACCCAGATTTTGTGCACAGTGGAGGCTTATCAGCGGAGGGTGTGGCGACGCAATAAGCATTTCATGACAGTTGTGTATCCTTTTTGACGAAAAAATTATCTTTCAGCATTGCAGTTGGGGGGGCCGCGCTATGACACCCAAAATTTAGTGCCTTGGGCCTCGAATATGCAAAACCCCGGACAGAGATGTCTCGTTTGAGCCTCAAATAAGCAAAAATCCGGACAGACATGAGGTCAATTTAGGTCTCAAATATGCCTCAAATAAGCAAAAAATCCGGACAAACATAGGGGGGAGCTTCCCGGGTCCTGCTCGCGCCTTGCGTCAAATTCCTGTGCGCCGTCCCTCGCACATATACGAATCTGCTTCGTACTTTCCGGTGGGAAAATGCAGAGTTCGCTCCATGCAAAGGAGATAGAGCATCCAAAATGGTGGGATAAGGAAGATCAGAAAGTATACATCTGGACCGTTCGTATACTTCCTCCTGTCCGACATCGCTGATCTGACATGTATGTGATAGACAAGGCGCTTTAAACCGGTCCCTGTGGAAAGATTGCTAGGCACATATCGTTTCTTTGACATGCAACAAGAACGCGACCCCTTCGTACACATGGGAGATACACCTGGTTACCTCACCCTCGAAACCGCCCCAGGCATGCCGAACACGCCTGAAAACATAGAGGGCCACTTCGCCATGAGCAATGGAAATCTGAGGGGCAGCTTTTCAGGCCTAACCGCGTATCATATGCCCGATCCCAATGATGTCCGCAGCACAGAGAACACGTGGGTGGTTACTCTTCATCCAGACCCAGATCCCAAATATGGCCATACACGGGTTGCATATGTGCTCGTGGTCGTTGATGCGGTGGACGATCGCGGCAACTGCTTCATCAACTGGAATCATTTGCCAACAGAAGGGTCGGATCGGGAGCAGCCTGATTTCAGGTGCTATTATGGGAAGAAAGATGCTGAGACGACTGCTTTCACGGGAAAGGATCCTCCGATAGCGCTCAGCGAGGCCGAGCGCCGGCGCCTTGGGATAGGCATGACTGTAGAGGAAGTTGAGAGGATAGGGAGGGAAAGGGACGAGAAGGACAAGGTAAAGAGGCAAATGGAAAATAAAAAGAAGAAGCAAAGAAAGAAGCAAAAGACTGCAAACTTGAAGGTAGAAGACTAAAAGGTCATGTATTCAGTACGCACGAAGAGTATTCTTTATGTATGTATGTATATATTGTGTACTGGCTTCCGATGTCGACTGCAAGTTGACTGTCATGTTGAACAATGCGAATATAATTTATTGTTCTCATTTAGCGGTTGGCCTTGCAAAACACAAGTGAAAGCATTGGCAAAGCAACAAACGAATTAGGTACTAAATACAGTGCAGCTTTATCTGCATAAAATTGACATTGATCCACATCATCTTCTTTTTGAGCTCTTGGAATTGAACTGCTGCCATCCAGAGCGGACCAGCGCAGGGGCTGGCTGTGGAGGCGGAGGCGCGGATTGGAACGAACTCGGCGGCGGCGGAGGTTGCTGTGCCGAGGGAACAGCTGCCCACCCACCTCGCTGACCAGAAGGATCCGATGGAGGTGGAGGTGGAGGCACAGCCAACGGCGGCAGAGGTGGCTGGTTCTCTGAAGTACCAGGTGTGGGCTCGGAGCTTCCAGTATCGAGCGAGGTCCATCCAGCGGTTCGGAATGATGGAGCTGCACTAGGAGGAGGTGCTGGTGGCGGGGGCGGTTGTGAGGCTGGGGGAGTGGGGGCTGCCCATCTACCACCACCCGGCGGCGCGGGTGGCATATTAGATGAGCTCGCTGATGCCCAGCCGCCTTTGCTTGGAGGTGCTGGTGGGGCATTCGTTGCAGGCGGAGTCGGCACTGCGCTCACTGTTGCCCAGCCAGATTTCTTGAACCCCACGGCTTCGACGGGGCTAGGAGCTGCGGCGGCGATAGGAGCAATGGCGGCAGGTTTAGCCATTTTGACCCCTGCAGCCTTCGCCGCCCTTCGCAGCTCCTTCTCTTCTCGCTTCCTTTCCTTCTCCTTGCGCTCATCGGCATCAGAGGGCCCCGCCAACCCTTTCGCGTTGGTCTGCATGTCCTTCATGCGGGCCTTGTGGTGGTGCGCATATGAGTTGGTGTGCTCGTCGTACTGCGCAACGTTCTTGAACTGTTTTGAGCACAGGTTGCAGTAGAATGCGGCAAGGGTGCTAGAGATCTCGGAATCGAGAGCTTGCCGACGAGCGACGATTTCCTGCGTCATATATCTCAGGTCCTGCTATGGAGAGAGCGATTGATGTAGGCGTACCTCGCGCGCGTGGCGTTGATCTTCGGTCTCCTTCACCTGACGTTCGGAGTCGAGGCCACGCCGCTGGGAAACCGTCGTTTCGATCATTCTGACATCTTGAGTAGTCTTCCCCAGCCCAGTCAAGTCTCGCTTGATTTGAAAGGGGATGGGGTCCACCCGACCTAAGCATTCACCAAGTAAGCGCGGCTCAAGGACGGACAGACGGAAACACACACCATCGCCAGTTATACCCAATGGCTGTCCCTCCGACCAGCCAAGCTTGGCAAGCATAGCAAATCCCTTGTTCGTTGGCTTGATTCTTGTGTCGACCGTGATAACCTCTGGAGCTACCCTGTGGACATAGTATTCATCGTACTTCGCAATGTGCTCCGGGTCGACATCCATAGCGTCGGGCAGTGGAGGCGAGGGCGAGCGGGATATAAGAGACATGTTATCGTCCTCATCATCGGGGTCCTGGCCTGGGTGTGGCCGCTGGAGGGGAGCGAGAGGAGGAAGGGAAGTACATGGTTACGGGTCCGGAGAGTGCGAGGAGAGTACCTTCAGATTGTTATTGCTGGATTCATTTGCACTCGCGATGGGAATACTGTTCCACCTCGCTATCGACTGGGCTGACATTGCGTGAGTGAGCAGGTCGTGCTAGACACAAGGCACCTGAACTCAGACAGTGGAGTCCACTGGTACCGATGTGCATGTGCCAACAGGGGCCGGGTCCCTTCAAGAAGTCCAAATTCGGGTTCGGGTTCGTCGATAAACGTTACGATCTTGTTGCTCAGCGCTCAGATATGGTACCCAAGGAATCTCATATTTGGCCTTCCTTGTGGAATGTCTCAGCCGAAGGGTTCGTGGCGGATTGCAATTGCATTTGGTTCCGAGACGGACCTTTTGTGTTCACGAACGTCAGGCAGTTTCTGCGGCTGGCAGTTGAGAGTCACTTTGCCCCAGATCGCTCGTTCCGTGTTGAGGGTCTTTCATTTCGTTTCATGCGAGAATCGATACACGAAATGTCTTCTCTCATTCACGACAGGCGGTCTTCGAAAGACTCGATCGCCAAGGACAATGTCTATGCCAACGAATACAACCCTCAGGAGCTTGATGCTGACATTCGAGACCCGGGACGGCCTGAGAGGAGACTGACGCCAGCAGACAAGAAAACGATGTTGACGAAAGCGCTTGAGATTGACCCCGGTGTTGAGGTATGGAGCTGGAGGGGCATCCAGAATCTGCTGATTCTCTTGACTGTTGCGTTCTGTCCGTCTCTTTACGTGAATCCATAGACTGTCGCTCATAAATGCGTGACTCAGGCTCGACCGACTCAGGATTAGACGGTATGTCCGCCTGTGCAATTCCGCCTCAAAAAAACTGATGGGCGAATCACACTGCCTTATAGGAACGATCATGGGAGGAATTAACAGCATGGCCCAATATCAAGAATACTTTGGCCTTTCAAGGTATGGATATTCGTGTTTTACTGCACGGAAATAGGTGTTGAGTGATAACATTAGTGCCGGACCAACTACTGGTATTATCTTTGGAATATTTTCTGTTGGATCGCTGGTCGCAACCATTCCATCTGCCTACCTTCCTGACAAGATTGGGCGAAGGGCTTCCATGTTTGTAGGGAATTTTATCTTGATGTATGACCATCGCTCTTTTCTTTGGGTATATCCCCGTCTTAACAATGTCCTGATCATCTATAGAATTGGAGCATTGGTAACAGCCACTGCAACCCGTCGGTCTACCTTCATCGGAGGTCGTTTTCTCACTGGGCTAGGCTCTGGTGTGATCACTCCACGAAATCCGTGAAACCTTGTCTAAGTGAATTTTCGGACACAGGCATCGCAGGAGGTCCAGCTAAGGCATACCTTGCAGAGATAACCGCGCCTCAAGTTCGGGGTCGCTACATAGGGGTGTTCAAGTGTTTGTATGTCCAACGCCCCTATATTCTTCCACTCAGGATGATGCTAACGCCGAGCAAGCTATTATGTCGGCCAGATTACCGCGACTGGTATGATGGTGGGAACCGGCACATATTCTGGCTCACGGAAGAACCTTGCTTGGAGACTCCCTCTCTACGTTCAGTGTATCCCTGCTGCCATCAATGCCGCGTTTATCTTCCTGTGTCCTGAATCGTGAGTCTTGATTCTTGCTCATTACTTCCACCAATCAATCCCTCTAGGCCACGATGGTTATATGCAACCGGAAAAACTCGAGAAGCGCGCCAGGTTCTAGCCAGGCTCCATTCGAGTGACGGGAATGTTGACTCACCGCTGGTCGTATTGGAAATGTCAGAGATTGAAGAAAAGATCAGCGTCAGCGGAGCCGACAGTGAGTAGCTAACCGTGAGACCCAGGCGTAAAGTTCACAATATATCATAGAGAGATGGTGGGACTTTAGAACTCTCTTTAGAACTCGTGCCGATAGGTATCGGTCGAGTATGGTCATCATGATCAGCATGTTTGGAGAGCTTTCTGGCAACGGTGTATGAATAATCTATCTGACATCGCTCTATTGTACTGATACCCCTGCGTCTTCAGCTCATTACGTGCGTATACTTATTCCTATTTGCCAGGATTCCCTGTAACTGTCCTCAAACTGTCTTTTTGACATTTATACAGTTACTTTCTACCGGTGAGCAGCAAAGCATTCGACGTCTGGTTGCATTGACTCAATTCGAATGCTCAGGTCCTTCTCCAGCAAGCTGGGATCAAGTATGAACTTCTGCACCTTATGTTATGAATAATGCTGATTATTCTAGGTCGCAACACAAACGTCTCGTTTTGAACTTCGTCAACTCAATCACGAGCATGATGGGTGCAGTGACCGGAGCATTTTTCGTTGACCGCCTTGGCAGACGGCGCTTATTCCTATCTGGTACAACAGGTCTGGTGATATGTCTAGCAATTATCATTGGCCTTTTACATGGCGCAAGCGGAGACGCGAGTGTCGATCTTCACTGGAGCGTGGCAAGAGGGAACGCCGGCATATCATTCAGTAGGCTTTTTGTCTTACGAGCTAATCTAAGCTAATCCATGCAACTCTCTTCGCCAGTCTATTTGTTCAGTAAGCGATTCGTGCTTACATTTTCAAATGCTGCTGATAGTTTGTACGATCCGCAGTGGTCATTTACTCCTTTGGGTGGACCACAACGAAAGCGCTTTACCCGACGGAAACGCTTAGCTACGAAAGTCGTGCAAAAGGTCTCGCATTTGCAGACGTTATCGTTAATGCTAGCACATGCATCAATACTTTCGCGTGAGTGTTCATTATCTTGAAAACCAGGGAGAAACTGGAATGTACGCGTCTTGATGCAGGTTGCCCGTAGCTCTTCACAATATGGGCTGGAAAGGTAAGATTCCCATGATCTCCATGGATGAACTGAGCTTTGATCTCCACTATTAGTGTATATTATATTTCTCGCATGGGATTCTTTTGAAATTGCGATGATATACTTGTCAGTCAAATGCCTTGATCATTCGCCCACATTTGCTTACAACGCGATCAACTATTAGATTTCTCCCGGAGACCAAGGTGAGAGCTGTAGTCCGTATTTGACGACGAATGAATCCTTCTGATGCCTTTTTGCAGGGTTTAACGCTGGAGGAAATTGATGATAGTAAGCCTTGTGCAATGCGAAACCGTGCATTTACCTGACCATCTTTTCAGTATTTAATCAGAGAAATCCCCGGACATACTCTACTTCAAAGGAGTTTCTCGGGCGATCAGACACCTGAGTGCACATGTGAATTCGGCGATTGCTATTTCAAGCTAGATTTTGCACATGGGTAAATTTGGAATGTATGCCGCTTGATTGACTTGCAAGTTCGCCCACAATTTCTTGCATTGGTATACGAATATGGCTACCTCGAGCCTTCCGAATTGCTATCAGTGCAGAAGTTCGAACGTGTCTATTATCCGTCAACATTAGCCGCACTTGGCTGCCAACCGCGACTGCACGCAAATACTGAAGCAGGAATCACTTGGCCTACTGCTGCCATCCCCTCCCCTCCAACAAATTTAAACTTTAGTGTCTGTCAGTGGTCCCCAAGTGTTCCCACGCCGAAGCAGAGCCCCTCTCTGGAAGTGACTGTCTTCTTGAAAAGTGATCATGCGACAGGAACCCCTCGCTGGAAGTGACTGTCTTCTCGAAATAGACCATGCGTAACCCAGGTCACCACCGCATGGTCGACACCGAGCTTCCCGGTCCATCCTGTAATTGGGTTTCTTGGCTTGGGAGGAGCGAGGAAGGAGGAATATATAAGAACGATCGCATCTGGAACCCTGCCTGAATCATCCGTATCCAATTGATACTCAACATGATGAACCGGAAAATCTCACTGCTGACCGCCTATTCTCTCGGACTGTTCTTCTGTGGCTATATATCGACGGTATCAGGGACCATCCAGGGTTCTAATGGCCTCAACACTTGGGGTGTGCCGCAGTTATCGGACAACCTTATCGCCCGGAAGAGCTATCCATGGTGCGAGGGTGTCTACGACCCCACTGCTGCAAACTGTAAGAAGTACGACTTCTCAACAAACAGTACGGAGTGCATCGAGCCCAAAAATTGCACCACGTAAGCTGTTCTTGCTGATCACGATTTTTTCGAACGACCTTGTTGCTGATTCTCTGCAGCTTTTATGATATCCACGATTTCAAGAGCGAGACGCAAACTGCAAGTGTTATCAAATTTGCGGAACTGATAACCAACGTGTTCGAGGTGCGCTCCTTACAACCTTACTCCTTATTCAAGCTTGTGAACATCCGTGCTGATTTTTTATATAGAACGGCAACACGAAAATGGGATATGCGTACGTCCAAGCACTCGGCGACGGTCGTGGCTACACATGCGGTTACATTGGCTTCACTACAGGAACCAATGACGCCAACTATGTCGTGCAACAATTCAACAAACGCTTCCCAAAAAACACTGCATTCGCCAAATACACCAAGGAACTGGAACGTCTATCAGAATTGCCTTATTGTCATAACCCAGACGCCCGTAATGATACCTCTGCCCTGGGAGGGTTTCCCAAAGTCTGGGCGGATCAGGCGTGCAACAATCCAAATTTCATACAGACGCAGCTCGATGTCGGTCGTGCAATGTATGCCGAGCCCGCACTGCGCTTTGCAGCTCAATACAACGTCACCTCACCGTTGGGATTCGCTTTATTCTACGACACCATTATTCAACACGGATGGCAATATACGGAGCCCACCATAAACCTTCCTCGCATTCTCCACTTCACCGGCACTCGTTCGAAATTCAAGACCGAATACGATTACCTCCAAGCCTTTCTAAAGAATCGACGAGAGCTCATGTGCTGTGTTACCGGCGACGATGATACCTGGTCTAGTTCCGCAGATCGTGTGGAGGATCTGCAGCGTGTTTTGACGGATTGGGCTGGTAACAAGGATCTCAAGAATCCGGTTACGCTCAAGAACTATGGGGTGACGGTGAAGGGTACGGAGCAGATCGAGTATGATACTGCTGAATGCAGCAGTAAGACGGTTCCAAAGAACTGGACTCTACCTGCCTCAGCCACTGTCGTCCTCCCGACCTCATGTGCCAACGCAACGAAAGGCAATTAACCCGTCGAAGAAAAGGTGAGTGTTCGTTTTCTCATTGCAAGTGATCGTGGCTGATTTTCGTTAGCAGTCCAGTCTTCCTGGAATTTTGGAAAGATGCTATATGTATCGAACGTAACATGTATCATTGTGTAGGCCTGTCAGAGAAACGGCAACAAGGATTGTGGGTATTAATGGCTTATCATGCAGCTTTTGGTATACCTTATCAGTTCCTAGTCTGTTGACGAGCAATAAAGACTTTTTGGCGAGAAAGATAGACCGTACTCACTAAAGATAATATATTCAGAGCAAGTGAGACCAGTAGCACTGCGGGAGAGGCTAGGAAACACGCGAAGGCAATTATCAATAAGTAGCGTCGTGTTTTGCACCGCGTCCAACTGGACGCACAGCGAGAGTGAAGCCCCCTGCTAGCACCCTACGGATATCGCGTTGTATATCTCACCATATCTGGGGTCGTTTGTAGGTGTTTCAACGTTTATCTAGGTCGACGCTCGAGGCAGCTTGTGTCGGAAGTGCAGGTTGAGTGCAGGGTTGGAGCAGGGATATCTGCCAGGCTGTCACAGCCACCCACAACAAATCCTAAGTTTATTCGCCCTTCCTTCTTTCCTCCCAACCACTATATCCCCCCTACAACAGTTCAATCATAGAGGAATCATATCACTAGCTATCCCTTATATCTCTTCGTCACACCTCACCTCACTCTCCGACGTCGCGCTCTTCGCCAACTCTTCAATCGAACAACGAGCATCGCGCAGCACAGAGAAGACCACAACAATGCACGCCAGCATGCCCGCAGCCATATGGATGGACGATGTATTAACCTCTGAGTTGATATTTAATACTGGTCGATCTCGAGCTCACCTTCCAGCTCCCAAATCGGCCAGACCAGTGGCGCCGCCGGTGACCGCACATGTTGTCGCCGCCCATTGAGGCCTGAGGGCTCGCCGGCCGGGCTTTCCTCCTTGATGAAGTGACATCGAGAGATTGAGAACGTCTTACTGACATCATGATGAACGTGCCAGCCGCCAACCCAAACTCATACCAATGAATCGCCACCGCCTTCTAAGCAATCGGAAGAACCAGATGGTGGTGAGTGACGGGGAGTTCAAACTGGGACTGCTGATGGAAGTACAGTGTTGCTGAACGAAAAATCTCATGTCATTGCCACCGCCACAGTCACGTCAGGTTGTTAATGAAGATAAGTCCCGTGACCGCGCTTTGCCTTACCTTACTCTCGCCCGTTAATGCCTTACTTCTCTGAAGAGCCGGAGGATCCTACTATAAATAACCGCTTGTGGAACTGGCATCGAAGAGTCGGGGAACGTACTATAAACAACCACTGTCGATAATGGGCATCAAAGAGTCGGGGGATCCTCCTGTAAACACCTGGCATTGAAGAGTCGGGGAAACGTCCTTGAAGCACTCTGGCATCGAATTCTGGGGCTTAAAGTGCGTTCTTCCCCCACCCCTTTCATTTGCCACCCATTCTAACACTGACATTACAGAGTCGGTAGTTTGTAGTTACATTTACGGTCAATACTATTCCAATATCACGACATATACCCACTTCGTGTTGTATGGGATTAGTAGCCAAATGAGTCCCGCAGTGAAGCTACTAGAACGTCATCGAGTCGAGTCTGGGGCCTACGGTATGCTCTGCTCTCCCCTTTCCATTTGCCACCAATTCTAACGCTGCATTGAACGGCCCCGACTCGATGTATTCTTCCCTCGTCTGTTATAGCTCATTAGTTACACGGCATGTACTTATGTGCGGTTATCTATTTATATTATCGAAGTCAGACTCTGTCAATCGCATGGGGTTGGTCGACATTTCAACAACTTGTTCAAGTGGCGCTTACACGTGCCCCGTGACTTAGACTCAGGTCGCGTCTCACTCTTGTTGCTTCCCCTGTCATATCTCCCTTCGATGAGCTCTGATGGCTACTTTGGAAGCGACGATTTCGATCCTTCCTTGCTCAACGAGATCGATGCCATCGAGGCTCTTCACACTCAGCCGGCTTACACAAATTATGCACGACCTGTGACGACGCGCGCACCTCCTTTAGCGAGGCAGGACACCTCCGACTTCTTTGACGACAGCTTTTCCATCGACGACGCGGAGCTTCAGATACTTGACAACTTCATAGAAGACTCGTACAGCGGCAAAGCCGCGCCCGTTGCTGGTCCCAGTACCGTTTCCCGGACTGGGTCCAAGGGAACTGTGCAGACAACTTTGTTTGGAGATATTCTGCAACCGAGCCCGTCTTCGAGTAAGGTCTCGAGGACGTCCTCCTCGTCGCGGACACTCTCGAAGCAGCCCAGTGTTAAGAAGAGTCCGTTTGGGCAGCAAGCACCGAAGACGAAGACGTGGGATCGGACAGAGTTTGCCAAGTCAGGATGGAAGAAGCAGGCGAAAGGGAAAGGAAAGGCAAAGGCCGATGACGACGAGGAAGAGGATGAGGTCCATGACGAGGAGGGTGGGTTTGAACAGTTCCCTGCCCCCTTCGTCTCTCTTGGCCCCCCTCCAGCGATGAAGCTTGAAGCCGATCTCCTCGAAGCCAAGCACTGGATATACCCCCTCAATAAGCCTAAACGAGACTATCAGTTCAACATCGTCAAACACTCGCTATTTGAAAACACGCTCGTTGCATTGCCCACCGGACTTGGCAAGACCTTCATAGCTGGTGTAGTCATGCTAAATTGTACGTCTTTCTGCACCTAATGCAATGCTATTAATTCAACAAGGACTCTAGATTACCGCTGGTTCCCCGAAGGGAAGGTCATTTTCGTGGCTCCTACGAAACCTCTGGTGGCTCAGCAAATTGACGCCTCTCACAAGGCTTGCGGCATTCCCGGTATTGACGCTGCTGAATTGACTGGCGAGATCCCTAAACCGCGGCGAATGAAACTGGTAAGAGCATATTGCACATTTCACCAGCGACTCGCTTAGTAATACTTAAATATTGGCAGTGGGAGCAGAAGAGGGTGTTCTATATGACTCCTCAAACTCTCGTTAATGATCTTGCTGCCGGGATATGCGACCCTATGGACATCGTTTTGATCGTCGTTGGTCAGTTCTGGTCATGATATATGTCGTCTCGAACTGATCTGCTCCTTGCATAGACGAGGCACATAGAGCTACGGGAGACTACGCATACTCCCAAGTTATACGGTTTCTGATGGCCAAGAATCCCCACTTTCGCGTCTTAGCACTCAGCGCGACACCTGGCAGCGATCCCGAGAAAGTCCAAAATATTATTAACAATCTGCACATTAGCCGGATTGAGATTCGCGACGAGCAAAGCATGGACATTAGAGCATATGTACACAAGAAGGTAAACTCATTGCTATTGCTCATCTCCCTCTTTCTAAACGTCTTTGCAGGAAATCAAGCAGCATATAATTGCCATGAATGATGACGTAAACAAGATTAAAGATTTGATTGCGAAGGTTATGGAAGTATGTTTGCTGTTCGAAATAATGCTGCTGCCGCGAGTGTTCATTTTAAATTTCAGGTGGCACTCAAGCCCCTTTTTGGGAGAGGCATTTTCTACGAGCCTCTCGACGTCGTTAAGTTCCATCCCTTCAGGGCACAACAGAAGAATCGAGAGCTAGCCAGCAAAAAACAGCACGGATTTTCTTCGGCCCTAACTAGGCTAGCCTTCTTGGCGAGATGTATGGGTTACCTGGTTTGAATTATCAATCATTCTGTGCACATGACATCGCTCACCTCTCACCCAGTTCGAAGCAAGCGTCAAGATGTGCCATCAAGCATTGCAAGCTGTTGTCGATGAAACCGGCGATGAAGTCAAGAAGTCACAATCCGCGAAGACGATGGGCAAACAACTCAGAACCGACACCACATTCACAGCGCTGATCAAAGAGATCGAGGGCCAGAAGCAACGGTCGGGAGGATATGGACCTCATCCAAAGATGGAAGCACTGAAGATATTGATGCTGGAGCATTTTGTTCCGCGCGAGGACAGTGCTCAGAATTCAGGGGATGGTGCGGAGGACCGACCACGACCAGAGGACACGCGGGCGATGATCTTCGTGACAAATCGAGGGTGTGTTGGGGAGATTGTACAGTGGTTGAACGACGAGGGGCCCATACTCAAGGCAGTGCCTTTCATTGGGCAAGGGACTGACACACACGGTGGAAAAGGCTACACTCAGAAGAAACAGCAAGAAGTAAATCCGCCTTGCTGTCTCTTGATGGACCAATGCTCACGACGGTTGTCATTGCAGGTCATTGCTCAATTCAAGGCCGGCGAGTATAATGTGCTCGTGTGCACGTCCATTGGAGAGGAAGGCCTCGATATCGGAGACGTCGATTTGATTGTGTGCTATGATGCCCAGAAGGCGCCCATTCGCATGGTGCGTTGATGTTGAATCTCGACTTTGTCTTGGATGCTTAATTTGGGATTTAGTTGCAACGCATTGGGCGGACGGGAAGAAAGCGCACCGGCTACGTGCATGTCCTGCTGTCTGAAGTTCGGGAGGAGGCCAACTGGGAAAAGGCTAAAGACACATATGGTGAAGTCCAGAAATCTATTGTTCGGGGCGACCAACTCGAACTGTACAACGACGTCGAGCGGCTGCTCCCCGACCACATGAAGCCACAGTGCCTAGAGAAACAGATGGCGATTCAGGAGTACGTCCGCGAGGACAGGGAGAAAGCAAGCAAGAAGGGTGCTGCCGGTCCGTCTGCCACCGCCACTGCTGCGGCCAAGAAGAGAAAGCGCGACACAGAGGATATGGGCAATAATATTCCCAATGGCGCTTTTGCTGGCTTTGTGAAAGCTTCAGACCTGAAGGCCAAAAAGAGCAAGAAGGCCAAGGTGCCGGCATTCGACTGGGATGGCGAGGATGACGAGACAGACTTAGAGATTGAGGCCGGGCCATTTGGACCTCGTCGTACAGCGTCTACCTCTGCTGCACAGGCAAAAGCGAAGCCGAAGCCGAAGAAGACATTACGAAAGGCTAAAACGATGGACGTCAAAGGGGATGAACCACTAGAGAACAAGAAGAAGAAGAAGACCATGAAGGCTCGTGAACCCGAGCTTGCGAGCCTCACCTCCAGTCAGTTTGCACAGTTGGGCGCCGATGACTCAGATGATAGGGAAATTGCAAAGGGCTTCACTTCCCGCAAACGTCGTTCAGATTCTCTCGAACTCAGCAGCTCGCCGTTGAGATTACCACGGCATAAACCCGCCAAGTCCGCAAAAATCTCGCCACCATCTCCTCAACGCACGTATGATGATTCTGTAATAGATATTACAGATTCAGAGCCAGCGCCGGCTGTAGCGAGGTCACTTCCAAAGCCTTCGTCTCTTCACCAACGACCGGAATCTCCAAAGTATTGGACATCCTCTTTTGAAATCCCTGTAGCGGATGATGTTATCAGTATACCTTCCTCCCCGGAGCATCCGGCATACGTGTCACCTCCAAGATCCCCGCTTAAGGCGTCCAACATCTACGGCAGCGGTGGTAGACAGGTGAACAAAAAGCTGCTGCGGTCTTCTGAGACATCCTTATCTCCTCGGGGACCGCACGAGGAAGAGGATAGCATGGCCTGGCTACTGGATGGTGACGAGGAGCCAAATCTCGAAATTGTGAACTCTTCGCCTGTGCATAGTAGGGGATCACTGTCCCCTGCTTATGCGGTGTTAGGTGCTGGTGTCGAGGCTGGACGTGTAGAATCTCGCGCCTCACAAAAATGGCAACGACGGTCGCAGCCGGACGAGTCAGTCGAAATTCTAAGTCCTTTATTCCACAAGCAAGTGGGAAATGTATTCAAAGGCAAGGGGCGTAATTTGGATATGCCACCTCCGGATCTTCCCATTCGTATTGCGAATCCCTCTCCCACCTCTCTTTCGGACCAGGAATATCCAGAGCCCTCCTTCGCTATCCGACCAGCCGGTAAACGCTCAAAGCAACATGCGGTAGCAGCCGAACCAGAATCCCCATCATTGAATCTGCCACCACCTTTCAAGCGTCGTCTGCAAAAGAATCGGCCACCCATACCGCAGCTCCTGATATCCAAAACGAAGCGGCAAAAAGAGACACCTCAGCTGGGACAATGGCTCCTAGAAGAAGCAATTCATTCTGGCGACGAAGTCAGCGAGGGCTCAAGCGGCGAAGAGGACGTGGAAACTGAATTCGATCGAGAGTTCCTCAAGGAGTCGGCGACGCAAGCTTCTCCTTCCTACAATCAAAGCCTTGCCTATCGCCAAAGTCTTCTGTCACAAGCACCGAATGGTCCGGCGTTTGCGCACAGGCCTATGGCACGGGGCCTGGCTCGATTTGCGGGTGGCGCGAGACAACGACCTAACGTGTCCAGCTCACCTACGAGAGAGGATGAGAGGCCTGACGAATATGACCTTGGAAGCTTTGTTGTGGATGATGACGCAGAGATAGCATATGGTTCCGACGATATATGATCCCAGTCGGGCATATTTATTTCACTGCGAACGTGCTGCTTCTTGTTTTCATCCTTGGAGTATGTCGTGTTGCCGTGGTAACCTCTCATGATGCGATGCAACTCATATTGTCTCAATAGTACAGCGATTTGTATATGCGGTGCATCGCACGGCACCTACTTGTTGTGCTTTATGACCATGATTTCCACGTCCAATTGTCAAGCGGCATCACGTGGTCGTATTTGCTTGGACCTCGCTTCGGCATCGCCTCTCCTGTTCAGCATTCTCCATTGTATAAAATGCCTGGCCGCAATGAATTCTGGGAATCTCAATTATCCACCTCGCCGAATCGTTCACCGCCCGTACTACTCGACTAACCCAGATGCCAGCCATCAAATCTCAGCGCTTCAAACCGTACTCGGAAGCTCGTCGCTCGATGACTTCCCTGCTCACTCGCGCGAAAGGAAAATCCGGCGCAACCTATCTTCCTGAAGAGCTTCTTCTACCTAGTTCTCCCAAGAAGCACTCTTTTCAATCTATGTTCCGTCGCGTTGTTGACAGCTTCGCGTCGGGGCTCACCCTAAACGATGATAGACGCGTACCAGTTCGTCAACGGGAAAAGCTACAGCGCAATCAACCCAAACCTACTAGCAGCATCCCGCTTTCATCCGGCGATTCCTTTATGGTGCCTCACCAGAAAACTGCAGGACGGCGTACCCAAACTCGAGTGGTATGTGCCCAAGGCCCGCTACGTTTCGTGAACATTTTGAACATGATGCTGAATGAAATACTTGTAGCTCCAAGCCGTATCTGCCAAAGTATGCTCTCAAACGGATGCATATTTCTGTTCGGACTAATGTTTTGCTACAGTTTCGTAGCGCAAATAATCCTACTGCGTTAGCCACCGGACTGGAAGACAATATGGCAAATATTCATATCGGCGATATTGCCCCACTATCTGCGTTGCCGGAAGAACGCCATTCTTCTCCACCTACCTTTGAGGTGCATACAACCGCCTCCATGGATGACTCCTCTGAATCATCGCATGCATCCTCGATTGCTCTTCCCGCGTCAAGCAAGCCGTTCATGGTTCACGCAATCGACCGGGAACCAGACTATATCCCCAACGTCATTATCATGGCATCGCGAAGCCCTCCTGATTCCCTAGCAGGGCAATTCTGGAGAAGAAAAGCTAGTCGTGTGTATCGCGTTGACGGCTCATCGTCAGAAGACCTTGACGCCACTCGCAAGACCGGCAGGTCCGAATTATCTGCACCATACTCTCGCAGGGGTGGTCGCAAAAGACGCGCAATTAGGAGCACGAAGGATCTCGAGAATTTAGCTGACGATGAAGCAGAGTGGTCGCATCCTACCAGTAGGAGATCAGTCTTCGACGATTTTTGCACCACCGATGTGACAGGTAATGCCTTTGTTCGGCCTAAGATATCTACTCGCGGCTGACGCAATGTTATCAGCGACTTCCTGAGGGTGCTTGGGATTGCGCAATGCACAACACACCAACTTTATAATTTATTCATGTCATGTCATATACATACTTGATAATAGGGATATCAATTTACCCTTGAAAGTGATTCGCAAACATTGAGCCATAGAACTTGTTTATGCCCAGCATGTCCAACCACCGGCATTGATGCTCGTGCGGTGGTCGCATATATATCTTTACAAACAAGGTGGCGAAGAGTACAAATGAACAAGCCGATCGTCAGAATATTAATTATGTAGCTGTATGTTAATAGGTTATAGCATCCCCATGCCATCCTCATCCTCATCCCCGCCCCAGCCGCTCGCAGCGAACTCCTCCTCGTCCATGCGGGGCGGTACGTCGCGATGCTTCTTAGACTCATAGGATGTGGTAGCCTGCGGTGCGTCTCCGTCAGCCCCGGTGTCCATCCTGGGCGGCTCAGATGCCGTTGGCGTTGCGGGCTTCTTGGCAGTGGCAGCCGGTTGTCCAGTGATCCAAGCAATTTGTACCTCTCCTACTTGAGCTATGTTTTGCCCTTTAGCCAGGCCCTATCGGTTGTCAATTAGCCATGTCGAATAGAGTCTCTGCCAAAACAGACGAACCTGTTCTGCTGCGCTGCGCGTCTTGAACGCAACGACAACGTCGCCATCTTCGAAATCGACAGAATCGACTTGGCCGGTCGTCTGTTCGGAACCTTGTCAGTGCCGTTCTTACGCCATTTAGTTTAGTCTGCATACCTCGAACCAATCTCGCACTGCCTGAACACCTGCATCGGGAACGCCTTTGACGAGAAGCTTCCTTGGTCGGTTGTCCAGCTTCATGCTCGCCCGGGCGGGTGGCCCACCGCGTGGAGCACCGCGGAAGCCCCCACGGGCACGCCCGCGCCCGCGTCCGCGATACGGAGCATTCCAAGCCGGGGCTTCAGTCAAACCGTCAGAAAGACCCAGACTGGTGGCCTACAAATACACAATAAGCATCTAGCGACGAATACGGGCAATTGCAAACATACCTCAGCTTTCAGGCGAGCCAATTTTGCCTTCAGGTCCTCCGTGTTCGTTTCTGCGCTGGCCTCTGGCAGCTGGCTGGTCGAGGAGTGGCCTTCCAGCTCTTTATCGAGTCGCTCGCGCTCTTTAGCCTCGTGGTCTTTTGGTGGGGCAGACGCCGCTGGAGGCGCGGGTATAGAGGCGGGTGATGGCGCGGGCTTCATCTCCTCACCCAGCTTTCGGAGGCGCGCCATAATCGCCTTCTTCTCGTCCGCGGATGCGCTGCCAAGCTGGCCCATCAGGTCCTTCTGCTCCGCGATCTGCTCTTCCAGCAGTTTCTGCTTCGCCGCAAGCGTGGATAACGCTGCGTTCGGCGCAGCCGATTTTCGAGGTGGCCGTGGCACCGGAGGAGGCGCAACTGTCGGTTGAGGTGGCGGCGGCGGGGCATTGATATTCGCCACCAGATTCGCCGAGGCCGCAAGCGCCTGCTTCCCGCCCTGCCCGTGTCCCTCCATCGGCCGGTGCCAGAACAGCTTCACAAAACGATTGCCAAACACCGCGTCCTGGCTCTTCCACGCCGCATGCGCCTCCTCGTGCTCCGCGAACGTGATCAGCGCCTTCGCGGAGCGCGCGTCAATGGCCACGTTGGTGACGATCCCGAAGCGCTTGAACCACCCGTTGACGGCGTCCAGGCTCAGTTTGTCCTCTGGTATCTTCTCAATCACCAGTGTTTTGTCGCCCCTGCCTTTTGTCGGCCGCATGTGCTGGGCGTTCACGTTCCCGTGTCCGTTGTTCCCGTTGCTGTGCGGCGCACCCCGCCCTCTGCCGCCACGCATGGGACCTTGGAAGCCAGGGTTCCCATTCATACCGCTGTCGACATCCATGTGCGTCCCGGGGTGGCCATTGGCGGCGCTGGTATCATTCGGGGGGGCAGGATGCGCTTGCAGCTGCGCCTCGTCTTTGGGCACCTGTGGTGTCAGATCCTGTATGACGGGCAGTTCCCCAGACCGCGGAGGGTGGCCGTTTTCGCGGGGCATCATCTGCGGGCGATTGCGACCGCCCATCATCCCGCCCGGCCCACCCCTGCCCATGGGCATGCCGCCTTGCGACGGCTGATGTGGGCGCATGTCTAGATGCGCTTCGTTCGGGTTGTATGCAGACCCCGACATCCCTCCCCCTCCGCCGCCGCCACCTCCGTACGACATCCCTCCGTTCTGATACATGCCCCCCATGTAGGGCATGGACGGGCCAGGGAACATCTGCCCCGGTATGACAGCCTCCTCTCCGTGACTGTACTTGCAGAGCTCGCCCCGCGCGCAGTATCCATTATCTGCAACCACGGTCAATCATGAACTAGGCGATAGGGGAAATAGCGACTCACTGTGATAATCGCGGCACATGCCCCTCTTAATCTCTGGTGGTTGATACCCATTCGGTCTCCGGCCGTTCATGGGCCCGCCCATACCCCCCTGGCCGCCCATGCCTCCCTGTCCACCCATGCCTTGCCCGCCCATGCCCATGCCCATGATGGGCCCCTGTCCATTGCCGTTGCCGTTCCATGGCGGGTGGTTCATCGTGCCCGGGAATCGCGGGAACTGCCCGGGCCCGTCGTTTAGTCGCGGGCCCTTCGCAGGCCGGCCGTCCCGATCGTCATACTCCATGCTCCGCTTCTGGCCCCTATTGTCGGGTGGTAAAGAGGGGCTTGATTCTGCGGGTATAGGAATGCCCGAGTCCATTGCACGCGGCCCCTTGGGTGCAGCGTCCGTGCCATAAGGGAGGTACGACTTTGTGCGCAGAACGGTGAAGAGTGTGTCTATGAAAGGGGAGCATTCTGTCCAGCGCAGGTCAGTTATCGGCCGGGTTAGTGACTGGTGTGAGTGCGCACACACCTTTTTCTAAAAACTCGTCCAGCTGCCCTGTGAGCTCTTTGCGCATCTCCGACTCTGGCACGTTGTGCTTCAGTAATGCAAGAATGTATTCTGCCAGGGCGCCGGGCTCAGCATCACAGCTATATAAAAGATGAGAGGGGTCAGATATGTGGACAGTAATACTTGAAGGGCACTTTGACGGACATTGGTTCCAGCATCCGGACCAACCAGGGCTTGAGCTGTGGTGCTGTCGTGGTGTCGAATAGCATGGTCGCCAGGATTGACAACAAGGAGCAAGCTATATATTAAGAAGGGTGCGGTAGACCCAGGTGGACGTGAGCAAGACGGCAGAGGAAGAAATGAACGCTTGACTCGGCCTCCGGCGCCATGCTGAGTCATCCGATTTTGACAGCTTCCTCGATAATCCCGCCTCAAACTTGCTGAAAGCAGCAACCTTGCGAATCTCCACCTCTCGCCTCAAGGCCTCAAGGACCACCCCAGGACCTGGTAAACTGGCTGATCCCACGCTCGCCGCGGTTTGAGTTTTTATTTTCGCCATTCTTGCCCAAACCGTCGCGATCAAGTCGCGATCGAGCTACTATCGAGCTCTGCCCATTCCGCCTGTCTGGTCAGAGCCCTAGTGGACCCTCTAAGGGGGCTTACAGGTCCAATACACATTACACGAGGCCTTTTTACGACTTGAAAGTCATAGAGTAAGTCATAGAGTAGAACACTCCCCATTCACTATCATTCATGATCACCGGTCTCACCAAAGGCCGTCTGCCTTGCTACCTTTCCTGCTCGGATTTATCGGCCTCGGACGGAACCGTTCTGTGTATGGTTTATAAATACAGAAGGCTAAAACGCGACAGCCTCACCCACGCGTCTGGTCACGCTGTACTGTAGTGAACAACATGGCGATCAGCACATCGTGTATGAAGCAAACAATGCGCGAGCATTTTGTATTTTGCTCTTACGTTCATTTACTAACCGCTCATCACATTTAGATTGCCTGCTCCTCATGCTTATGATCTTCTCAAAATGCTCGATCATGCTGCTTCACGGCCTCTCTGCTTGAACGGCACGAACAGCCATTCCGCAGAACATGAACCACACCCTCACAGTGCCCGATCCGGAAACGAATGTCTTTTGGTTGCATGGCGCGGCAGGGTCGGGCAAAGGCATGATCTCCATGACTATTTTGCTCTTACGTTCATTTACTAATTGTTCATCACATTTAGACCGCCTGCTTCAGCCTGCTTCTCATGCCCTTGATCTTCTCGAGATGCTCGATCCCGTTCTGATGGATGCTACTTTACGGCCCCTCTGCTTGAACGGCACACGAACAGCCGTTCTGCAGAACGTGATCCGCACCCTCACAATGCCTGTCTTTTGGTTGCATGGTGCGGCGGGGTCGGGCAAAATCACGATCTCTATAACCTGAGCAGAGCAGAGCAGCTTCACGAGCAACGATGTCCATTTCTCTTTTTCGACCGGAATTCTCTAGCGCAGGGGTTCACACATTAGGATATCAGCCTGCCTTATCAAATGTCATTCTCAGGGACGCTATATGCGATGCAATAGAGCAGGACCTACGGGTTGTTACTGGACCTCTTGACTCCCAATGTAAAGCTCTGGTCCCGGCGCTGCATTCCTGCTCATCCGAGATGACGAGGCCAATGGTCATCATATTGGATGCTTTTTGACGAGTGTGGTGATGTTCAATCCTGAAGGGCCCTCTTACATATGCTCTCAGAGCACTTGTCTTCATTGCCTCACCAATTCCGCTCGCTCGTCACCGGGCGTCCAGAGCTGTATATAACATATGTTTGAAGCTACCATGGTAATACATTGTGACGAGCTGGCCCGTACGAGCGCCCTTTAAATTTACATTTTCCGCTAGGCTGCCTACATCGACACATCCACCTAACGCACTCAAAATTCAATTCCCTGCCACAGCCTATCAGTAGCGATATAGATAGATGAAAGCAGTTGGCACTTACCTCTTGATACAATATCACCAGTCAAATGGCGTCGGCCAATCGACATAGAACTCTTTTATTTCAATTATTTCCCCCAATTCCACCATTACGGGATGCACCTTGCGAGGTAGCAAAAGCTGGCGAATAGGATGGCCCGCAGCTCGCAATTTGAGAATCGTGCTTTTCAGTTTCGGGGCATCGAAGTCTTCGTTGGATGTTGAGAATGCGAAGCTTTGCAGCTTGGGCCACAGCGGCCCCATATGCGCATTATTTTTAGCTATGTCCCCATCACTAGCACCGCATAGGATACTGTAGAGGATGCGGTTGATATCGTGTAGCGGCGGTTCGGCATTCTTGCCATGCTCGAAAGTCAGGTGTTCGATATGTGGAAGGTTCCGAGCAAACGCAACAAACGCAGCAAGTGCTGGCACAGTTGCTGCGAAGTTGGTCAGGACCAAACGCTGCAATGATGGGAAGTCGAATGCGCCTGCATCGAGCGCGAAGGATTGTCGGGTATTCCACTCCGATAGTGAAAGGGCGACCAAAGACGCCGCTTGAATGCAGCAGAGGATGTCACTGAGATTGGAGACACCTCCGACTTCCACGTGTAGATACTCAACGGTGGGCAGCAGTATGGGCAAACGCCGCCGCCGCAAACGACCTGGACGTGACAATATACCGAAGTTGTACACAGTTAACTCCAGGTGGCGCAGTGATGGTAATGCCATGAGTGCATCTCGGAATGATTCGTACTCCTCGTCGTCAGCACTGCTCGCGATGCAGAGGGCTGGGAGTTGCAAGGCTGTTAACAATTCGAAAGCAGGTAGACAAAAATGCATGGTGTGCGCTCCGACGTTTACGATGCGGGCGGTGGCCACACGATGGCCGCCGGACGGGAAAAGCTGCTCCTGGAAGTTTACATAACCAAAGGAACAGCCCAGATCAATCGAGGCCATGAGGGGCATTGGGTGTGATGAGATGCATTTGAGCACCCGCATCAGACCGAGGTATTCGCCACGCACGATGCGCAGCTGACGGCAGTGTCCAATGTGAGCACGGATTAGCTGGAGGAAATTGGGGGAGAAGTGCACGTCGCGGAAGTGTTTTAAAGTGATGTCTAGAGGCGACGACCTAGCTCTGGAGAGAAAAGTGGAGGCTCTCTCGATTAACTTCTCCCGGCACGGCGATCCATCCTCTGGTGCAATGCACCGTACGCTGTTCCATAGCTTGGGAGTTCCTACTGAAATATTGCGCCATCGTCGTGCGACGTGAGACACAATGACCCCAAAGTGATATGAAAGGTCTTGAGGATCCATGCCCGCTTCGAATATCATGGCGAGGACTTCGTTAGGAACAACTGAAATGGGTGTGTCCAAGTTGTACAACGAATTGTGCTCTAGTTGAGTTGCGCTTAGCTGCGCATCCAAATCCACGAGTTGGCGAAGCAGTTCGCGCCTTGCTGCGACGATCTCATCGATGCGTTTCGACAGCCCGAGGATGCGACGCTGGCGATCGTGATCGATCAGTCGCATCGAGTTATCACGGTGCTGTTTGGCTATGTCAGTATCATATGCTGTTATGAGTGTGGATGATGAATACCGATGAATGTTGGCAGGAGTTCTGTTACTGTAGAGAATGCAACAATTCCGATAGGGCTCCACACAAGCTCCACAACGCGGCATACTGTTTACCTACTATTTACGTAGGCCCGCTTCTCCACGCTGGCAAGCAGGTGGCAGCGACCTTCGGCGGGGGCTTGGTAGACTCGTGACCGCGTGACCAGTCCGAGTACCCAGACCACGAGTCCCAGGGGCTCGGGGCAAAGACGCCGAAAAAGTTAGAACATTAATATTGTAGAGCCTGTAGCACTCGAAGTACTTTAGAGAATAAATTCATCTCAAGGTGTAATGAATTATCCACAGCTGCAAGTCGGAATAAAAGCCTCCACTCAGTGGTCATGGCCGCGTGAGCCCAAAATCTGCAATGGTCTCTCATTCTTGCGACGCTCAAATCTGATATATGTAAGTGCTGTTGGTGGGGGAAATGACTGTACCTATCTAATTAACCTTCAGCTAACTTTACGAGATACAAGCAGCAAGAGGATGAGTGCAGTCCCAAACAAGTTGTCTGCTCTTGCCAGTTGCCAAATTACTACGGCATTGTAAAAAAAAATTGATAGCAGTTTTCATCACCTCCATCACGGGGAAATATACGCCAGCGCTGTTCGCCGCTGACCGCTCCTGCTAACCCGGTGAGGCACTGGCAGCCAGAAAGACCGACGCTGACATTTACCTGTGGCGCTGCTGTGGCGCATCTGTGTAACTGTTCGCCGCACCAGGGCGCCTGATTGTCCTGCACGGCCTGAAACAGGTGGTGACTAGGAAGGGTATTGATGTGCAGTGGGCCATCTTAAGGGGATCACATCTAGCAAATTTTGCGTTTTTACCACTTTCTGTGCCGCATATATACCGACTAGTGCATTCCTCTGTGTGATGCGTGATGAAACACCTCAATAGTTCAGTTCACAGTCGTCCGTGATCCATGACTGAACCTACGGTGGGTCGCTCACAGCACTCTGCGACGAGCTGGCCGTACGAGCGCCCTTTAAATTTACATTTTCCGCTAGGAAGCCTACATCAACAATCCACCTAACGCACTCGATATTTGATTCCCTACTACAGCCTATCAGTGGCGATATAGCTGGATGCAGGCAGTTGGCACTCACCCCCTGATACAATCTCACCAATCGAACGGCGTCGGCCAATCAACATAGAAATATCCTATTTCAATTATTTCCCCCAATTCCACCATTGCGGGATGCACCCTGCGGGGCAGCAAAAGTTGGCGAATAGGATGGTCCGCAGCTCGCAACTTGAGATCGTGCCTTTCAGTTTCGGGGCATCGAAGTCCTTGTTGGATGTTGAAAATGCGAAGCTTTGTAGCTTAGGCCACAGTGGCCCAATATGCGCATTGTTTTCGGCTCCGTCGTTATCATCGGCACCGCATAGGATACTGCAGAGGATGCGGTTGATATCGTGTAGCGACGGGTCGGCACCCATACCAGGCTCGAAAGTCAGGTGTTCGATACGTGGAAAGTTCCGAGCAAACGCAACCAACGTAGCAAGGTCCGGCACAGTATCTGCGGCGTTGGTGAGGACCAGACGCTGCAATGTTGGGAAGTCGAATGTGTCTGCATCGAGCGCGACGGGTTCTCCGTCGTTATCCCGCGTCAATAGTGAAAGGGCGACCAATGATGCCGCATGAATGCAGCAGAGGATATCATCGAGATTAGAGGTACCTCTAACTTCCACATGTAAATGCTTTAGCTTGGGCAGCAGTATAGGCAAACGACCATGGGATGACAATGGATCGAAGTTATCCACATTTAACTCCAGGTGGCGCAGCGATGGCAAGGCCATGAGTGCATCTCGGAATGGACCATACTCCACGTCGTCATTACCGCTCTCGATGTAGATGCCTGTGAGTTGCAAGGCTGTCAACGATTCGAAAGCAGGTAGACAAAAATGCATGGTATGCATTTCGACGTTAACGATGCGTGCAGTGGCCAGACGATGGCAGCCGGAAGGGAAAAGCTGCTCCTGGAATTCTATATAAGTCATGTGAAAACCCAGATCAATCAAGACCAGGAAGGGCATTGGTTGTGATGGGACGCATTTGAGCACCCTCATCAGTCCTTCGTTATTGCCATCCACGATGCGCAGCTGGCGGCAGTGTCCAATGTGATCACTGATTAGCCGGAGGAAACTGGAGGAGAAGTTCACGTCGTAGAAGTCTTTAAAAGTGAGGTCTAGAGGCAATGCCCTTGCTCTGGACAGAAAAGTGGAAGCTCTATCTATCAACTTCTCCGGGTACGGCGATTCATCATATGGTGCAATGCACCATATGTTGCTCCATAGCTTGGGAGTTCCTACTGAAACATTACGCCAGCGTTGTGTGACGTGAGACACAAGAACTCCAAAGTGATATGAGACGTCTCGACGATCCATGCCCGCTTCGAATATCGCAGCAAGGACTTCGTCAGGAACAGTTGAAACCGGCGCGTCCAAGTTGTACAACGAGTTGTGCTCCAGTTGAGTTGCGCTGGCCCGCGCATCCAAATCCGCCAGCTGGAGGAGCAGTTCGCGTCTTGCTGCAGCGAGCTCATTTAGGCGTTTCGACAGCCCAAGGATGCGACGCTGGCGATCCTGGTTGATCAGTCGCATCGAGTTATCACGGTGCTGTTTGGCTATGTCAGTACCATACGCTGCCGTGGGTGTGGATGATGGATACCAATGAATGTTGGCAGGAGCGGTATTACTGTAGAGAAAGCAACAATTCCGATAGGGCTCTGCACAAGCTCTGAGTGCGGTATTTACGCATCTGGAGTGGCCACAGCCACCGGGCTTTGTTATCCAGCCTTTGAGTTTGACAGCTTCCCGAAGTAGCCTCGAGCTCATCGCACTCAACCCTCCGGCACGATGGACGACGTAGACATGATGGCAGCCATGGGCATCACAGGCTTTGGCAAGGCCGCCAAAAAAACGAAACTCGACCCGTCTAGATTTGACAAGAACAAAAGGGGTGAGGTGAGTTTCAGCTCAATTCTGTGCAGGCAGGGCAGTGCGTTAATCGACCACACGCAGGTTCCTGCGGCTGCTTCTGCGCCCCAATTTGACGCAGATGTGAAACCGAAACCCCAGGCGTCGGTGAAAGGACCCGCAGCACCACCGCCCGAGGAGGACTCTGAGCCAGAGTTCGACCCGGAGGACCAGGGGCCTCCTCTCCCCCCTCCCGCTGCAAAATCCGCATTTGCGCCGGAAGCCGAACCAGAATACGACCCCGACAGCGAGCCCGAGTACGACGATGCGGACGACCTCCCCATCTTCCCGACGACGCACGAGATCATCCTGAAGGACCACACCAAGGTCGTGTCCGCGCTGACGCTCGACCCGTCGGGGGCGCGCGTGCTGAGCGGCAGCCATGACTACGACGTGAAGCTGTGGGATTTCGGCGGGATGGATGCGCGGTGCAAGCCGTTCAAGAGCTGGGAGCCTGCTGGGACGTACTACGTGCGTGCATTCCCTCCGCAGCTGCACTGACTCCATTCTGACAACGTCGGTTGGTGTAGATACACGACCTGAAGTACTCGAACGACGGCCAGCGCTTCCTCGTCATCTCCGGCACCTCCCAGGCGAAGCTATTTGACCGCGATGGCGAAGAAACGTACGTCCTCCCTCCCTCTATCATTTCCTCCTAGAGCATTCTCACCTGACTGGCAGGGCCACATATATCAAGGGTGATCCCTACATCCGAGACATGCGCCATACATCGTACGTTGCCACATTCCTTTGTGGTATTTACACTAACAATTTGGCTTTAGGGGACACGTCGGCGAGCTGTCGAGCTGCGCATGGCATCCCAAAGACGCGCAAACTTTCATTACCAGCTCCGCAGACTCGACCATCCGGTAATTAACCTCCCGTTCGTACCCAGTACGCCATAATTTATTTTTACCCACCCACAGAATATGGGACGTCGAAGACCGCCGCAAACAAAAATCCGTCATCGTCGTGAAATCCAAAGAGCGCGGCGCACGCACACGCGTGAACGCCACGGCATACTCGCCGGACGGGGGCATGATCGGCGGCGCGTGCGTGGACGGCGCGCTGCACATGTGGCAGGCGAACTCGAACTTTGTCCGGCCGAACATGAGCGTGGAGGGCGCGCATGTGAAGGGGACGGAGACAGGAAGCCTTGCGTTTAGTGTGGATGGAAGGACGGTGCTCACGAGAGGGGGAGATGATACTGTCAAGCGTGCGTTTTTGCGATCTTGCACTCGACTCAAAGAAACTGACATTATGCGATAGTATGGGACCTGCGCGCGTTCAAAAAGCCGCTCTCCACGCGGGAGGGGCTGGGCACACTCTATCCAGGGACGAACGCCATCTTCAGCCCGGACGACAAGCACGTTGTGTCAGGAGCGGCAGCGACGACCAAGGGCGGGCGGGGTGCGCTGCTCGTTATGGACAAGAACGATCTGGCTGGGGAGGTGGTGGCGCGGTGGGAAGTGGCGGCCACGCCGGTCAAGGTTGTGTGGCACTCCAAGATCAATCAGGTGCGTAGCATTGGCGTTATGTATCGCATTGTCATTACTAAGGGCGGTACATGGTGTAGGTCATAACGGGTCTTTCCAACGGCGAAATAGCCGTCTTCTACTCACCACAGACCTCGCTCAACGGTGCGAAGCTCCTCCTCTCCAAAGGCCCCCCACGACCGCGCACAATCGAGGACGTCTCGGCGTCGCAGGCACCGCCCAACATCCTCACGCCGCACGCGCTGCCGATGTTCCGCGACGCAGAGGCGGGCAGTGGGAAGCGCAAGCGCGAAAAGGAGCGGATGGACCCGAAGAAGAGCAGAAGACCAGAGCTGCCGGTGACGGGGCCGGGGAGAGGGGGGCGGGTGGGAGCAAGTGCCACGCAGCATGTCGTGCAGAACCTCGTGCGGGACACGACCAGGGACGAGGACGTGAGTTTTATTTCCGCTGTTGTCAGCGCTGACGGTGGGAGACTCGTTGAGCGCCCGGCTTTGCCTCCGAGCTGGCTTTCATCGATGATCCGATCGTTCCTTGTGATTCTTCGCTGACTTTCGTGCCCTTTCTCTTCACAGCCGCGGGAGGCACTGCTCAAGTATGCAAAGCTGGCAGAAGAGGATCCGCAGTGGACTGGAGGTAAGTGGTCTTTCTGATATGGTTCTTTTCCAAATGCGGCCCTTTGATGGGTGTTTGGCGCCCCTAGAAATTTTCATGCTGACGTGGCCCTTTCTCCCTCTCAGCGTGGAAACAGAACCAGCCCAACCCAGTGTTCCAGGACGTGGAACCGGAGGAGGAAAAGGAGGAGTAGACGATGTATTTTATTGCGTGTGTGTCGTGGTTGTAATGAATGCGGTCAAGCAACGGGCGGAGTTTGAAAAGCAGAGTTCCCACGTCCAACGTTAGGTGTCCGGAGCTACATAAACTGAGTGCGCGAAAATCCAAGCGTCGTTCCCGATTCCCCCTTTCCACCCGTCACGCATCGTTGTGACAGTCACGCGTATCCATGAACGCGCTGAACGGCGACCCCAATCCCCCCAACGGCGACCTCAAGCCCGAGCTCATCGTCAACGGCGATGTCAACGACGCCGACAATGGCCTCGTGGCCTACGCCTCCTCGCCGACGACCCCAGTCGACCACACGCTGGACATCAAAATGAGCATGGACATCCAGGAGCCGGAGAGCGATGTCAGACACGAACCCATCCCCATCAGAGTCGACAAGCTCGATCACGCGTCGGTTGTGCCCGAGGTCGGTACGCCGTTGGATCCAGGTGAGCAGCATCAATCCCCGAGTCGTCGTCGCCGTTATTGATTATTCGGCAGCCTCAATCGCAATCGCGGCTCCCAGCGGCACGCCTCCCCCGGCGACCGGCGAGCTCCTCGACGATGTCAAGATGGCAGAGGACGCTACCCCGCCTGCAACCGCCGCCAGTGATGTCAGTATGGAGACCGCGCTCGCTGCTCCCAATGGCTCCAACAAGCGTTCGCGTGAACCGACGCCGGTCGCTTCGGATCCGGCCTCTGCTCCTCCTCCCACTCCTTCCGCGCACGAGGGCTCAGTCCACGAAGATGACGGCTCCATCCCGCCCCCCGCCAAGCGCCCCCGCACCTTTTCCGAGAACGACATGATGGTAAGAGTTTTCACTCTCGTGCGCCGTAGCTGGCGTGCTAATCCAGCATGCTCTCCCGGTTGCCTTCGTCTCTCCTTCTAAAGTCCGCAACTCCACCTCCAGTGTCTGGCAACTCCACCCACCACACAGATACCACGGCCACCAACGGCGCTACTCCCGTGCCGGCTGGTCCTTCGATACTCAGCATTGCCCAGTTCCGCTTCTGCCAGTCGACCATACGCAACCTGAAGAAATCCAAGGATGCCGGCCCGTTCCTGCGCCCCGTCGACGCCGTGGCGCTCAACATCCCGCACTACATCACCATCATCAAGACCCCGATGGACTTTTCGACCGTCGAGCGCAAGCTCGCCTCTTCCAACCCGTCCAAACCCGACACGAACAGGAATAACCCGCGCTACACAAATGCGGAGGACTTTGTCACCGACGTGCGGCTCATATTCAACAACTGTTTGACGTTCAACGGCCCGGACCACCCCGTCGCCGCCATGGGGAAGCGAGTTGAGGACATCTTCGACAAGCAGATCAAGAACATGCCCGCCGCCGCCGAGCCTGTCGCGCGCAAGGCCACCCCGCCGCCGCCACCACCACCCGCGCCTGTCCCCGAACCGAAACGCGCACCGCCCGTGCGCAGGCCGTCGACTTCTGTCCCCGTCATCCGCCGCTCGGAGGCAGAGGCCGCGACTGCGCGGCCCAAGCGCGAGATCCACCCACCACCGCCAAAGGACCTGCCGTACGCCGACGCACCGAAGAAGGCACGCAAGGGTAAGAGCCACAGGGACGACGGCAGCGCCGAGCAGCTCAAGTTCTGCTACAAGGTCCTCTCTGACCTGAACCGCAAAGCACACTGGGCCATCGCCAACCCCTTCTACGAGCCCGTCGGTGAGTCGTTCAAACTGACCAAACGTGAGGATCCCCAGCTGACGGCGTTGTAGATCACGTGGCGCTAAACCTGCCGACGTACCCCAAGGTGGTCAAGAAGCCGATGGACCTGTCGACGATGCGCAAGAAGCTCGACGCGAACGTGTACTCGAACGGGTTCGGGTTCTGGGAAGACTTCAAGCTCATGATCCGCAACTGCTTCGCATTCAACCCGACCGGCACGCCCGTGAACCAGGCCGGTGCAGAGCTGCAGAGGCTGTTCGACGAGAAGTGGAAGGGGCTCCCGCAGCTGCGCGACCCCGAGAGCGAGGATGACGATGACGATGGCGAAGACGACAGTGAGGACGGGCGGCTCCGTACGGCTGGCTTCTTCCCTGCTGCATGGAATTGTACGCTAATCTGAGGTCGTGTTTTTTGCAGATGATCAAATGGACGCGATTGCGAGGATGGAGAGACAGATCGAGACCATGAGGGCAGAGATGGAGGGGAAGGCCAAGACGCCTGTGGCAGCGCCGAAGCCCAAGAAGATTAAGAAGGAGAAGCCCGCGCCCGTCGCGTCGTCCTCCAAACCTGCGCCGAAGCCACCCAAGACGAGCGGCCCGGTGCATGGTGGTGGGAATAAGCGCAAGGGGGGGAAGAAGGCTGCTGGTGACGACGACGCGCTGAGCTTTGAGCAGAAGAAGGACCTCAGTGAGGCGATTCAGACGCTCGACGGGCCGAAGCTTGAGAAAGTCATCACCATCATTCACGAGGGCGTGCCTGAGATCCGCGACGTGAGTATTTCTGCTTTGTCTAAGCACTGGTTTATCATCTGACACCCATGTCCCACAGAGCACTGAAGAAATCGAGCTCGAGATCGATCTCCTCCCCGCGGCCGTGCTCACGAAACTATACAACTTCGTCCTCCGCCCGCTACGCGCGCCAGCGACAAAGCGCAGCCGCACGGGCAAGGGCACAGGCACGGGCGGGCTGAAGCGCAAGAGCATGGACGAGGACGTGGAGGCGGAGAAGATCCGGCAGCTCGAGGAGCGCATGCGCCTGTTCGAAGGCAACAACGGCAACAGTGCGTCTGCGCCTGCGGGCAAGGCGCACAGCGATGCATCGTCGGATTCGAGCGATGCGTCGGACAGCTCGGGTAGCGACTCTGAGTGAGGACGGACTTGGTGTTGCCTACATACTTTACTCTACTCTCCGTCTCGGCTGGCTTCCCACTTCATCTGTGACATACATACTTCTCTTTATCGCCCTCCACGCCCCCTTGGTGCCTTCGCGTCTGTCGTTTACCGGCTGCTCTTGTTCATTTTTGGTTCCCTAAATAAGTTCCCTAAACTATCGTCTAATCCTGTTTCTTCAGCCAAAATTACCTAAATACATACAAGACTTGTAGCTAGTAATTCAGAATTTCCTTTTGTTTTCCGTTGCTGTGCGCTCGGAGATGAATAATTGACTTTGTGGGCCCCTGAAAGTGTAGGCGCCCAACCGCGCGTACTGCTCGGTCGCGGCTGCATTATTGGTCCCCTGCCACTACATCCCAGATATCCTCCCCCCTTTGCCTCTCCAGCAGACTGACGACAATGCTCAAGCGACAGAGACCCGCCTCGCCCAGCCCGTCATCGGACATGCCCATCCTTGCCGCCGATATCATGGACATCAGCGACCCTGCGCACGGAGCGAAAAGGAGGCGGATCTTTGCGCCCGTCATGGATGGTGCGCAGCGCGGGTGGGCGGTCTCGGTTCCCCCCACCCTCGATGCCCAGTACGACTCGGAAGAGGAATATCTGGAGGAGGACGCGCACAGTCTGGATACGGAGAGGTTGCATGCGCAAGGAGAGGTCGGGACGATGTACAAGTCTACCAATAATATGCTGCACGATCTGCATGCACTACGGCAACAACGCATGCTCTCAGGCCCCTCTATGCCAGGCTCAGATCGACACGGGCAGCTGTACCCGTCGTCATCACCATATCACCAAGAGCATGCAAAGTCGATGCTGCCACCCATGTCGGAGCGGCCTCGGTTGCCATGGTCTGCGCCGAGCGAGGGCGCCGGAAAGGCGGTCGATGGTGGCATGGATGCTGTGGAGTTGGAGGTCAAGCACCGGTATGAGGAGACAAATCGGTACGCTTCACTTGCATTTGCATGGATTATACCGATTGCTTACGTATCGGCCTTTACAGACTGCTCGGTTCATTATTCTTATCGCGCAGACGGGACATGCACAACGACCCTGAAAGCTGATACCCGTGCAAAGGCTCGCCCGACCAATGATGACCATCCCATCGCCCATCCCACTGTTTCAAACGTTTGCATGTCTGCCACTTCCTCATTCTCCACACGACCATTTTAATTGTCTTCATTGCATCGCATATGTATCATTACCAGCTAGATTCTCATAGGGCATTCCAATCTTCTACACATTCGCCTGTTCAGCATTACACTATTATTCGTATCATTTCAGAGCCTCGAATGGCACTGCACTCAGCAGATGCCAGCGCCGTAAGCGCGGAAATGTCTCCGCCCGACCGATCACTTTCTTGAATTTCAACCACAACCATCATGCTCAGAACTTCAGCTGTTCGAACAGCCCTCAGGACTGCACGGCCTTCCGCTGCTCGCTTAGCTGTGACACCTAGCTACAGGCTCATAATCAGCCGCTCCGAATCCAGCACAGCTGGTGCTGATGCACAAACACCCAAGGAAGCCTTGAAAGCGGCGCGGAGGCTCCAGGACAAGTTGCAACACAACTGGGATCAGCCCATTCTAACCTACGAGCAAGTCAAGCCCAAGAGCACAAGCCCCAGTCCCGTATGTCCTGGTCTGCCTGCTCTCCGCTGACTCATCGTGTCTGACCTTGCTCGCCCTGCCACAGGACGCATACCTGATCGATGTGCGAGAACCTGACGAGGTTATCCAAGGCTCCATCCCATCCTCTGTGAACCTTCCGTTGTCCGTCATCTCCAACTCGCTGCACCTGCCCCGCGAGGCCTTCAAGGCTCAGCACGGCTTCGAGAAGCCGAAGACCACGCAGGAGTTGGTGTTTTACTGCCGCAGCGGGAAGAGGAGTGCTACTGCATGTGACATAGCGAAGCGGAATGGATACACCAAGTAAGCGATTGCCATTGTCTCCTCAGGGGATATGTGCTGAATTTTGGCGGATTAGTGTGCTGAACTATGAAGGGAGCTGGTTAGACTGGGTGCAAAGGGAGGGGGCCAAGTAATGTACACTGTATGCAAGAGATGCTGCCCGTGTCCTATCGTTCTCTTGGACGTGAATATAACATACGCCTTTCGGAGCTGAGATGGTGTGATTATAAACCCTAACCCGACGTCGAAAATCATACATCCGTGTCCGGTGCTGCCCTGCCGATCTCAAACTTTACCACAATGTCCTCTCGAGCTGCCCTCCGTCTGCTTGTCCCCCATCTGCACAGAACACGGCATATCACAAGGCTTATTCCCCAACATGCTCCTTCGCCGTCTCTCCAAACCTTGCGCGTACAGAGGCGCTGCATGAGTACACCGGCACCCCAGCTTAATATCAGGTTGGCTCGCTCTTGGCCTGGGGAAGTACATCAAGGGCCTAACGCGTGCGCAGTGAATTATCAACAGAAGAATACCATAAGTACTCTGATGCGACAATGGACTCGCTGTTGGATTCGCTAGAGGCGCTGGTAGATGACCTGGGGAACCCCGCCTACGAGGTCGAATACCATGTGCGTCTCGGCCATTTCTCAGTCTAGTCTTGGATGGCTCATGAAACCTGTGGTCTTATAGAGTGGCGTACTAACTCTGATACTGGGTGACAATGGGACGTATGTGATCAACAAGCAGCCGCCCAACAAACAGATATGGCTTTCGTCCCCGTTTAGGTACGTTCTTGGGCGTTCTGGCGGCCTCTTCGCTACTGACTTGATACCACAGTGGGCCGAAACGATATGACTACTCTCCGTCAACGGATTCGTGGATATACTCAAGAGATGGAAGCGCGTTAGGCGAGCTGCTGAATGGGGAGCTTAGCAAGGCCTTAGGGAAAGAGGTTGCCCTGGATATGGAGCATGTGTCGGAGAAGGTCGAGGAGTGAACCGTGTGGTCTGACGCACATGCAGGGGTCAGTCCTCTATGTTTTAGCTCCAACTGCCTGTTGAGCATGTGCTGATGATATCCATGTAACCTCTAGTAAAATACCAATAAATCTAATGTCCGAAATGCAATCCACTCTATCCTACTCTATCAAGTGTCCTATCAAGTCTCCGCGTAGACTCTTAAGAGCTGCCGAAGCCTGCGAGAACAGAAATGCAATGCTCAGTAACTTATAAAACAGGTGAGACAAGCCGCTTACCGAAATACCTGTTCTCCACCCATTTGGTGTTAATCTACGCAATGCATCAGTACCGCCCGCAGTGAATACCCCGCAGGTTGAAAACTCACATAAGAAGAGTTGATAGCAGAGACGTCGCTCTCGCCCATGAGCTTCATGGACGTGCCCAGCTCAGTCTGCAGCAGATATATCATCCTGGCAACACCCTCCTTGCCGTAGAGGTTGGAGAACATCGCACTGCGCCCCAAGCCGACCGCGCGGGCTCCGAGAGCCAGCAAAGTGATGACTTTGCGACGTCAGCTGGGGTGGTGATGCCACTAGAATGATGGTCACTCACCATGGTTGGCGCGCCTGACACCGCCATCCGCGTACACCTCCATTTTCTCAAACACTTCAGGTGCATTCTTCCGGATGTCGAGCAACACCTCGACAGAGGTGGGCGCGCCGTCGAGCACACGGCCGCCGTGGTTCGAGACGTAGATGGCCTCGAATCCGAGGTCCAGGCACGTCTTGGCGTCTTGCCATGTCTTGATACCCTTGGGTACGATGGGGAGGCTCGTCATGTTGCGCACGGCCGCAAGGGCTTTCAGGTCGAATGTGGACGCATGTCCTGGGCTGGAAAGCGGCCGAACGTGTGAGCGTCACGCAGTTACTCGCCTACGGATATGAAACTGGGATCACACTCACTCGGTCTCCTCGCCCGTGAAGCGGATGCTCCTCGTGCGGATGCCGTTGATGCCCGTGTTGTCCACGGTCAAGAAGATGGCCTTGAATCCCGCGGCCTCGATGCGCGTCAACTCGTCCTGCAGACGGGTCTTGTTGGACCAGACGTACTCCTGGTGGAACATGACCTGGTCGGGGCTGACGCTGGCGCTGGCAATCTGCTCGATGGACTTGGTGGAGGAGATGCTGGGCACGTAGAGCATCCCCGCGTCGCCCGCCGCCTCCACGAGGGACAGCTCGGCCGTGGTGGAGTTGGCGAGGCCGGCGTTGGCGGCCGGTGCGATGAAGAATGGAAGAGAGAAGTTGTACCCGAGGATGGAGGTGCTAAAGTACCGCGCTCAGTCAGCGGTCGGGTCGGGAAATTTGGATCGGAGGTGTGTGCTTACTTCAAATTCAAATCGGACACATCTTTGAAAGTGAACCCGTTGAGCTTGATGTACTGCCATATTTCGAGGTTGGCTTGGTATGTTATCTCGTCCAGCGCGCCAGTGCGGTACGAAGCTACGTTGGACCGTCAGCAGAGGTCCTATGTTGACGTGACAGATGGACATACCATAGGAAGACGGTTTGAGCGTGTTCTTTGCTGCGATTTGCAAGTCATTGAGTTCATACAGGTCCTCGAGGGGAGGGGCCACTCCTGTCACCCAAGTCGAAGTGTCCAAGCCGGTGTCAGGCAGGCCCTCCATATCAATGGTTACCGCCGACGACAAGGTGGCGCAAAGTCCAGCGAGCAAAAGAATGTGAGCGCGAAGCATGGTGAAGGAATGTGAGTCTGGCGTGGAGAATAGATTGTCTTAATATTGCAAAAGATCTTTCATCTTTATATACGCGAGTTTGGTGTGAATATCAGTGAGATCATTTGCGCACTTGCAGTTCATTGCGGTCCACGACAAGTCCACGAGAAAAATATTTGGCAGCTACCTGATGCCGCAGTGATATTCTGACTGGAATATGTTTGATCCTCGCCAATTTCTCTGGTGGTTGCTGCATGACACACGATGTTCCTCGGGAGCCACATGGAGTTCTTTGGTCGCGCCATAGCCGCCACGCAGACTTTAGCATCGGTAAAGGCACCGAACGGGCGGAAATGGCTCAGGGAAAAATGCCTCATCTCTTTCCGACCCGCTTCTCATCGCCTCTCGTGTCCACGAATTGTCCTCTCTCTCAACTCATCAATCTGAATATCGATATCTCAATCGCTTAGGGTGACTGGCTGAGCGGGAGCGTAGTTCTCATCATGCTCAGTCGGTCAGCATCAAGGCCTGCTGATAGCGACACCCGGTTATCATCACCGGTACCCACGTATTCTAGTGTCTGCTACAATCCTCGACGGCCAGATCCGATGGTCAGCTCTAGTCACCGCAGGCGCTCTCTCTGCCAGAAATAGCATATCTGGTTGTTGGACGGATGTATCTGGCAATCGCATGGCATATGTTGAAACTTGACGGGTGTCTGCTCGGCGCCCATGGCATCAACAGTGTTGGGAAGGACGGATAATCTGCACTAACCCGATATTCTCCGACACTTCTATGCGATTGGGACGGGGCTATGCCTGGTTGTGCGTTCTTAGACACTCGCGCGCGCAGATATGTACGTACGCCCAACCAATTCTGGAGCTCTTTCTGCCTTAGCATTTCACCCTGAGCGCGCTCTGCTCCTGACCGCTTCCTTCCTATTCAAATATAGCTCCACTCTTGTGAACTACCGCGGTCATTGGAAGAGTCTTCCCTCGAATATCAAATCACAGTATGGCTTAGGGTCTACATTCTTCGTTCGCGGCATTACCTGGCCTGTAGAATGTTCTAACCATCCTCAGAGCGTGTCTCCGACATTATCCTCGCAGTAGTATGGATTTGCATGCTCAGCCTGACTGCGGAATGCGCACATGGCTCCGCTCTTTGTTTGCTCTTGCTTGCCCGCGCCACACGTCGCGATCGGCCGCACGGCGACCTAATTTTGACAGTCGCCCACATCTCTCTCTTATCACCCGTCCCCTTTGAACTCCGCCTACCGCATCTGCAATGAGCTCCAACACCAGCGTGGAGACCTCGATGGTCCCGTGGTTGCACTTTGATGGCGGAGACCACCTGCTTTTCCAATCCCTGGCTCCCACTTCCAAAGGCGCCATCGCCGGAGCTTGCATCGTCCTAGTGCTGCTGTCGCTTTTTGAGCGGTGGGTCGCTGCCAGCAGAGCGCTTCTGGAATCGCAGTGGAAGAGAAAGTGCGTTCACTCCTGTACCCGTGATCCTAACTCCAATCTGACTAGTGTCTGTCCAGTGCATTGGCCCTCTTATCCGGACGTGGATCCGAGCAACTCCCCGAGACCTGCTGTGACGAGACCAAATCGGATGTGGTCGACGTCCAGGAAGTCCCTAGCTCCCCAGCAGGCTCCAGTTCCAGCCTCGCAGCGTCACCGTCCAAGTCCACTATGCGCACTATCCCACCGTTCATCGCATCCCATGACATCCCGCGTGGTGCCATACACGCCCTCCAAGCGCTGCTAAGCTACGCCCTCATGTTGTCCGTTATGTGCGTTCAAACTTCATATGCGTGTTATGACGGCAGCTATTAAATTCATCGATGTGCTAACGTGGTGTCCATTTAATCTTAGGACGTTTCAAGCGGCGTATCTGCTGTCTGTCGTATTTGGGCTGGGATTGGGAGAGGTTCTGTTCGGAAGGATGGGTGGACGGAGTCATATCCACTAGTTTGACCAGAGCACCGGGTCTTTCTGAACTACGCGATGTACATATTACTTATCACTGGGCGACATCAATGCATGTTTTCTGAACATATTTCTTCTGATGGGGCCGCTGCTGCCGCCATGATAACTCGCGGTCACCTACGCATAGAGCCACATCGTGCCTGTTGTCCTCATGACAGTTGGCAAAGTTACCTCTCCAATGGCCTCCAATGGCCCCAAGCAACAAGTCGGGCTTCGCGCGGAGCGCCCGCCGGCTAACCCTTCCGACAGAAAAAACTTTTTCACCATCTACTGTGGCTGCCGCTGATCATTTCTTTCATTCAATTGCAAGCTCCCAACTTCAGCTAGACTATAAAAATCTGCCTGTTCTTTGACGATTCACCAGACACGTCACGGTCCCACTGATCTCCTGCGCCTCTACGCCTCTCCTATCCCCTATCCCCCACTTTAACGATAACGATAATGCGTTTCGCTTCGGCAACCTCAGCAGCCACTCTGGCGGGGCTAGTGTCCGTCGTCTCCGCGCACTTTCAGCTCCAGTATCCCCTCCCCCGCGGGGTTTTCGTGGAGGATGACGAGCCGACCTTCTGCGGTATGCACATATCCATATCCGTACCTCGTACCTGTGAACATGAGAACCCCGCTGATACTCGGCGTGATCAGATGGGTACACACAAGCCGTGTCGAACCGCACAGTGTTCCCGCTCAGCAATGGGGTCATCTCCATGAACAGCGAGCACCCCGCATGGACAGGTACGCCTCCCCGCCCCCTTAGCCCCGTATCTACAGAGCTGACCAATTTCCGGCTGGCGCGATCAGTGGGCGTGATCATCTCGACCGCGCAGAACCCCACGTCGTTCAACGACTTCAACAACTCCGCGCCCGCCGTGCCCTTCTTCCAGACGACCGGCGAGGGCATCGCGTGCTTTGAGATCGACCTGCTCAAGTCGGGCATCAGCGGGCTCGTGGACGGCGCGAACATTACGATTGAGGTGGTCTTCGACGGCGGGGACGGCCAGCTGTATCAGGTACGTGCCACGCGCGACAGCTTACGCTTATCTCGGGCTTTCTGCCTTCGGCTGCCCATCAGCATCGCTCGTTACTCACAATTTTGCCTTTTGCTTTTTACCACCAGTGCGCGGATTTGACGCTGTCGAGCAACATCAGCACGCCTTCCAACGCGACTTCGGCGTGCAAGATGAACATCACCAGCCAGGAGGGCAACACCACGAGCACGTCGACGGCCCCCGCTTCGGCGAGCAGCACAGCGGCGAGCACGGGAGCGGCGCTCAGGGATGCCACATTCGTTCCGGGGGTTCTTGCTGGGCTGGTGTTGCTCGCCGGCGCCGCTTTAGCGATATGATGTATTGTGGAAATTAATATGTTGGATGTGCAGCTGATGCAGTGTGCGCGTATGAGCGCATTGATGTGAATCCTCACTTTGAGCAAGTCAGAGGTTCAAAGAGTGTATGAATATTAATCTCCAGCGAAGCATCGCAAGCTCATATTATTATCTGTCAGAGCAACTCCGCACTGTGACACAGCTGCGTGGCACCGTCTTCTCATTTCTCCTTCTCCGCCTCTCATGGACACCTGACATTTCCGCATTCAAGTGTGACCATCCGAACACAGTGTATTATCTAGCTGTCAAACAGTCCTAAATGCGCATGGTTGAGTGAGCATCATCGTCAAGCATGGCACACCGTTGCAATTTGTCTTGCGATTAGAAAGTCTTCCTCGGCAATGTGAGAACTTCCCTGTCTCCTGTTAGCTATAGCAGATGTACTTTAGATCTACTCCTGGCGGGTATAATTTAGATCTAAACGGAGATAAGATAAGATGATCAAGAAGGCACCTTGCCCGGGAAACGCCGCGGGGTGCCATTGGCTCTTGCGGGAAACGCCCATGTCACAGCTCCGTTGGAGGCGTTTATCCCTTTCGTATCGACACCGCTCTAATTGGCTGCAGTTTATACAGGTACCCCTATGTAGATCTGAAATGCCGAGCCATCTCGGACACCGAGGACAAGACGGCCGATCCCCATCGGCCGTCCGTTCACTTTGGCTGGCTTGGGTCTGCGTTTTGTTTTTACTTCTCTCTTTCTTGGGGCTTTTTTTTTCTATCCGACGGGGTTTATTCAGCAGGCCTCGGACTTCGTAAGCTTTCGTGGGCTTCGTCAGTCGACGGCAGAGCTGCTTACTGCGCTTGGCGGCTGATCGGTGCGAACATCTAGAACCTGCAGCTGGCCGCGTATGCCCCGGATGACTGTTGCGCTTTCAAGTTTGAAGTTTCTTCTCTGGCCTGTCAAGTCTGGTGTCTTTATTTGGGTCCTGCAGGCTGTGATGAATCACCACATCACGACCGCGGCGCAGCTTGTCAGCGTGGCTGTGTGACTAAGAACAAGTGTTATAACAGGTGAGGCCGTAGGACGGTACGGCTTACCGACCCCCTCGCCCTTCGATAGCATAATATCTGCTCCAACATTTGGACCCCTCTAGAACTTGCCGTTATTGGGTGTTTGTCTTTGATGTTGTTCACAATCCGCACCCGTCGCAAGGAAGCTGCCTGGGAAGTCGTGGATAGCGAAACGGTGGACCCTGTTCCCATGTATTACGATGATGAAGGTAAGACATGATTCATCTTGAGCATCCTCTGGCGGATTCTTACGTTCGCTTCGATCTAGACCTGGACATTAGACGCGTCAGCGATGCAGACACCAGCGCGACCTACATTTTCGAGCTACGACAGCTTCCCAAACGCGATCACATGCGAAACGCAGTGCTCTTTTCACGAGAGCAGCTGCTACAAAGCGCAATGCTGAACCAGTACAACGTCTTGCTTCTTGAGAGGTGTGTCATTATCATATTCAGTCGCGGACAATATCATTAAAGCCGACGTGTTAGTTGGACATGCACGCTCTATCGCAGAGGCAAACATCACCGGGTAGAAGTGCGATATAGCGGGAGACCTGCCTATGCTGATGGCAAGGTACCTCGCCGATTACCCCCTTTCATACGGGTACTGGAGGGGCGACATCCGTCAATATGCTAGCATCGATCTCTATGTAAATTAACTTGTATACTTTCTGTACGTTATCCATCTGTAGCTTATACTTTGTACTGTACCTGATGACCGCAAATCTATTGTCGCTGCTCGCACGTTGTTGATAATGCCTAGCGAAGAAGTCACCGGCCTCGCTGTTTAGGTTTAATCTGGCGCATGTCGTCGGTACTCGCACCTTATCAACCGCCTCGCGCCCTCCTGCAGGCATACTTTGGCATCAACTTTGTTCTATCGTTATCCGCTCCATCATTATCCAACTGATGCTCTCCTCATTTTGGTGCCTCCTCATGGCGGGTCTGGACTGAGTCCACGGGAGCTGCTACTCGGGATACGTCAACATGAACTCATCACAGTCCAACGAGGCGTGCAAGAAGAGCTATAAGACCACGCTCGAATCATTGTCACATTCACATTCTCCCAGTCCGCCAAGTCGAGATACATACCACCACACCACACCAACACCAACACAACACCCCAACACCCCCCCAAAACATACCCGATAATGACACCTTTCCAGTCGGTCTCGATCCCCTCCACCTCCACCGTCCTCAAGTCCTCCCGCGCCAAGCTGCGCGGCTGCAGAAAAAGCCTCTCCAAGCTCGCCGAGCACACGCACATGCCCTCCCCGCGGCCCATGCACAGACGGCGCAGCTCCGACTCCTCCGACTCCTCCGGCACCGAGTCCGAGTCAGACTCGGCCTCCCTCGCGAACGGGCGGAGCATCGAAATCACGTCCGGGGTTGCCCGCACACACGCGGCGCTGCTGGACACCACCGCCGCCGTGCAGGGCCCGCAGGTCGGCCACGAGGACATCTTCGTGTGTAAGAACGCCGTGGACCTCGAGAAGCTGCTATTCCTCTCGCGCAAGTCGCTCTACGCGGTCGCGAAGGACAACGGCGCCAATGTGTTGCTGGATGAGCAGTGAGTGCATGCCGCGGTCGCGGGTTCGTTCTCATTCTGCAGCATGCTAACCATTGCGCTCGCAGATGGAGATGCAAGATCACACACCCAAAATTTGCCAAGCAGAACCGGTTCCGTGTCAAGGTGAGGATCGCGATGCCACAGTTTGTTTCGCGGATACTGACGTGCCCTGTTCAGGTCCAATACTCTGCGACAATGGCACGGTCATGCTGGCCAGACGCACAAAAGCCCGTCGAGATTGACGTGGCGAGCAGCCGGGGAATCGACGGTCTCATGACCATCCTCGAGCGCAAGGAATGATTGAAAGGGGTCGAGACGTTTTTCTTTTCTTTTCTTTTTCGGAAATCTTATGCGCGATATCATTCCTCGTAATTTTTAATGATTCTCTGGGACTCTTTGTTGTATTAGTATCGAGGCATTTAGCATAATAGGGTGTATATCATACTGCATTGTTTGGAATAATGAATCATTGACCAAATTCTGACGATGCGCTCCAACAACGAGCCTGTAGATATGGGCACGAGAAGGCAGTTATTGCGATTTTTCTATCACGCTCTCCGGGCGGGCGGCATATCCTGTCCAAGACTGGGAAAATGTCAAAAATGAGGCCTGAAAGCCAAGGTCGATCACGCACTTCGTCATACAAGCCGATCTTGTTGACGCCCAAGAGTCTCAGCCCCAACCACAGGATACCAGCGGTCATCCCGCTTCCGCAGCTGGTGACGATGGGTCGTTCGCCTTTGATGATCGCTTCCGCGTATTCGGGCCCTACTGCGTCAACCAACACCTTGCGGATTTCGTCGGGAGGGAGCAGTGTCGTGTAAGACGAATCTCCAGACTTGTGGGTCCGCAAGAATGTGTTGAACGGCAATGAGAATGACCCGGGGATGTGGCCAGACGAGAGATCGGGTCGTGGTTCTGGGTCTGCTCCGGTATATCTGATTTTGGGGAAATCAATTGCGGAACTCAATTTCGATAAGGCGGTGACGGCTTACCGTCCACGTGAACGGGCATCGAGCACAAGCTCGGCAGTGGATTCAGATGTCAGGTTCAAATTTGAATTGGACACCACTTGTTGATAGCCTGGACGTAGCAGACTCGTCAATTAACGAAGAACACGATATATGGCAAGCATTACTTCGGATAGTGTCTGCGTCAAGTGTGGGGGTGGGATATTGGGTTCTCGCCACGTCCCCCGGAGGCTTAGTCTCAACTGGGAAGCCTTCTGCATTCCAACGAGGTAGGCCACCGTCAAGGATACTTGATTTTTGGTGTCCAAATGCCCTGAACATAAACAAAGTGCGAGCTGACGAGAACACCCCATGGGAGTCGTATCTGGGTAACGGTCAGACCTTGCAGTCGGCTGATGAAAGATAGACAAACATGACCACATGGGAAGATGGCGTTATCCCAAAAGTCTCTGGAGTAGTAAACCCTCGTTAAGCGGGTGATAAATAACTTGTAAATACTAGACATACCACATGCGTTGGCAAAGACGCGTTCCTCTGGCATCATGTGCTTCAGGCCGAGATCGCTCGGAGTGGCTACTTCATCCAGGTCCCAGAAATTTGCACCGTGGACACGTTTAGACAGGAATTCATCGCGAGGTTTGCGAGGTGAGTTGGGCATGTACCATGATGCATCCAGCAGAGAGACATTGCCAGATTTGGCCAGATCATGAAGCTGAGCGGGTGTCACGAGTAGAGGAGCAGCAGCAGAGGAGGACATGGCTCTTCTAGAGACGCAAAGAGCTGCCTTGAGGGAAAATGTTCGAGCAAGAGTAGTCATGTATTGTGCAAGAAGCGAAGCAACCGTTATAAAGCTCAGTCACGTTGTTCAGTCTCAGTCTATAATCGCCCTCTGCCGCCGCGCCGCCGCCGGAAGTGTCCTCTTACCGTCATGCCTTCGGACCAGAGCACCTGGCTCATTGCCGTGCCCCAGGACGGAGACTCAGAGGGTCTCCTTCCAGAGATCACGACGAAGCTGCACCAGCAATCAAGATCGACTGCGGTCGCTGAGCTGCACATTCCGTCGTTCAAAGTGAGTTTCGCAATCCCGATCGAAACACACATCTCATCTGTCGGTTTGCTTTGACTATAGGCAGGCACACTTGATTCACTTATCTCGCTATCAGAGGAACTACCTAAGCAAGAAACCGCGTTCACCGCGATAGTAGCCAAGACCGTGGACACCCTCCGTAATTTGCTAAATAACGACCCTTCGAAGCTCGCGCAACACGTGCAAGTGAATGAGACGAGCGTGGATGCCTACCTTCTGAGTGGCTGGAAGTGGAACGAGGGCCGATATGGTGTTCAGCGGGGTCTGCGTGACATGGTGGATATCCTCATCAAGGTACGACATACGCACAGGCTTCCCGCTACTTTTCTCAACCGAACATGCAGGAAATGACATCAATCGATAATGCGTTGAAGGCCAAACTTAACAACTACAACCTCATCAAAGGGTCATTGACTCAGATGCAGCGCAAGAAGCAGTAAGACTCACCACCTGAACTGCTTGATCACGATCTCAAAAAGCATTCGTCAGGGGGAATCTATCCAGCCGCTCACTCGCTGATGTCGTGACAAAGGAACATGTTATTGAAGATTCGGAGTACCTTGAGACACTCCTAGTGGCCGTCCCGAAGTGAGCCCCGATTCGATTCGCAATCGCCGTGAAACTCATGCCGTTTGTAGGAATGGTGTCAAAGAATGGAATTCGAAGTACGAGAGGTTGTCAACCATGGTAGTCCCGCGATCGTCGAAGTGAGTTGTTTGGTTCTGTGTCAGAATGTTTACTGATCGATCTATAGAGTGGTGGCTTCGGACGAGGACTATACTCTCTTTGGCGTGGTTGTCTTCAAGCGCGTGCACGACGAGTTTGTTCAGAAATGCCGAGAGAACAAGTAAGATGATTTTGGTGCTGAAGACATGTAGCATTATTAACCTTCAAATATAGATTTATTGTGCGCGACTTCGTGTTTTCGGAAGACGAGCTAGCCAAGCAACAAGATGAGCTCGAGACCGCAGACACTACTGAGAAGGAGCTATGGGCAAGTGGCAAGATTTGCATCCAATACTTGTTTCTCATCTTGTTCTAACAGACCGAATTGCTGCGACTATCCCGAACCAATTTCTCGGAATCCTTCCAGATTCTCGTTCATCTAAAGGTTATTCGTCTCTTTGTTGAAAGCGTTCTGAGATATGGGTTACCGGCAAATTACACGGGCCTCGTAATAAAGGCAAGCTAAAAAGTCAGATTCCCTGGAAAATATCTGACCATATTCTCGCAGCCCGAGTCAAAGACCACGAAGAGATCACTGGCCGTTCTTACAACCCATTTCACATACCTCAGCCCACGGTCCAACCGCGCGAAAGGCAAAAAGGGCGATAACGAAGACTTCATGGGAGAGTACCAAACGCTCATGGATCAGGAGTTCTTCGACTTTGTGCTGTTTGAAGTACCTTGGATTGTAAATTGATATCGAGCATTTTTGTAGCAATAGGGCTCTGACAAGGAAACCAGCGGTAATCTATAAATTTAAGGGGAGATAACGATATGGACATGCTGGTGAACAGCCCACTATATTGGTGCAGGGTCGTTTTATTGGTACAGAGTTTACGAGTCAAAGCGGGTGGGAAATGACGAAGTACGACGTGCAGGAATCGCAACATATGAGTGAGTGATCGCAAAAGCCAATGCGACCTGGCTGAACGATGATGAAATGAGTTGGGGGTACCGAGGAGATAATATATAGAAAAAGTCCTTCCTAATACATGTTGCCTGTTTTCAATAAATCACAACGCTGAATGCGATGTGGTGGTGAGCTGGGTCTAGAGCCCGAGGTTTGAGATGACTCTGGAGACTTCATTGATAGTGCTTTCATCGATGACCCGACCGGATCGTTGGGCAGAGGTGCCGATGACGTTACGCGGACTGTAAACGCTTGGGAACGAAGGGGCAGTAACAGAAGTAGGGCTGCCGCCATCGCCAGTCGAATTTGTCGGAGACTCTGGCGGAGGGAGCCGAGACGCTGTCTCCGTGATGCGAGATAGAGAGGAAGTCAGATCCAGAGACTGAGCCCGATTTTGAAGCGAACGAGGAGCTTTGGATATGTGCTCCTTCATTTTTGTCTCCAACAGGGAGTCGGAGCCGCGCTTCGACGCATCTTCTGTATGCCTGTTGCGTGAAGGAATTCCAGAGCCCTGAACCAGGGTGGTCAGCATGGAAAGTAGAAATGGCGCAATTGCAACTTACTATGGGGGGCAGAGGTGTCCAGTAGTCGAGAGAACTACCGCCCGGTGTCATAGTGGATGGAGAATCTTGCTCTTCCAGGTCATAAATATACGACGGCGAGTTGAAGAGGGCCTTGACATCTGGAGATGAGCTGGCGAGCCTCAGTCTTCTGTCGCCATCTCTATCGGCCCTCACGAGCTCCGCAGAATCTAATCAGAGCCTCGTCAGTTGCGTGCTTGTGGTATTTAACAGATGTAAGACTCACCACGGGTACGAGCAGTCGACAGCACCTTGCTGTCAAAGTGGGGGAACGCCTCTGCAAAGGAATCGCCCCTTTTGTGCGTGTGTGCAGTGGGAGAAGGATAAACATGAATATTATGGTTCAGCAAAAATTGCTCCAACATCTCCCGCGCAGTCACAAGGAAATCACTATTACTGCGCTGACACCGGAACTTGAACGAGTACTCAGGAACCGGTTCAGCGCCATTTGCACTGCCGATGGCGGGAGTCTTGGGAACTGCCACGATGGAGACTTGGAAGTCACGCTTCGAACGCTCGACGAAGCCTGAGAACTCGGCGGAGCCGCAGACGCGTGGCAGCTCGGCGCTGGGAGGAACGGCCATGTCGGCCTCGAACGGCACATGGTCCTTGGAGGGGGGTCAGCATGTCATCACTATGACCAAGGCGAAAATAAATGACTAACGAGAAGCATTGCAGCAGCGATTTGCACCTGGCTCTCCGGTCCAAAGATGATGACAACATCCGATGCCGTCTCCTTGTCCGGGAAGCGGACGCGGGAGTTTGTCTTCGACTCGATGTCATGAATGAAGATCGCCTTCTCGCCCAGAAGGGTGCGGTGGTACCGACGAGGGATAGACACCGTCTCGTTGACGTAGTCCTTGTCCTGATTCCAAGGTCAGCAGGTGGTCTATACAAATATAGGGAAGTGTTTACCTTCGGGTTCACAAGCTCCATCACGGACTGCTTCAGGTTATCGAGGTTGATAGCATTCTTGGCTGGCGTGCGCGCAATAACGTTGTCTTCGTTATCATTATACCCGCCCAGCGCCGCGAACTCCTCGGCATTCGAGAACTTGACGTAGACACCATACTTCTTCATAATCCTCTGGATGCTGCGGCCACCCACGCCGATGATGCGCTTATGATAAGTCTCTGGGACGTGGAAGGATATCTCCGCCGGCAGCTCTTCCTGCAGCAAGGAGAGGCCTTGAAGCACAGCGCCATCGGTGCCGGCGAGGTCGATGAGGAAGTTGTAGTCATTGAAGGTCTCGAATTTGATCTTCACGTTCGTGGTCTGCATGATCTTGTTGATCTTGCCGTTTTTCTTCCCGCTGATAAATTCACGGTGTTCATTAGACAATTCGATCTGGAAACGAATCTCGTGATGGAACGCCTGTTAAACCTATTAGCATGGGAATGGTACCACGGCTTCAACCTCACTGACCTTGATGATGTCAAGCTCCAGGATCATGTTGACTGCTGCCCGAACCTCGTGTTCTAGGCCATGCATCTCGAAGCACATGCTCTTGAAAACGACCTCTGCACCTGTGATGGACGATATTTGTTTCGTGATGGCTGTCACTTGTGTTGCATTCAATGTCGCGGGTGGTAATAAAACATTAAACTGGACAGGCAGAAGCCAGAAAGACGCCACGTAATATTGGCAAGCCTGAGGTAATCATGAGTATTTGATATCATAAAGCACAAGGAAGAGACGCCGCTTACCAGTTGCATTATGGACCGGATGGTCCTCTGTATGCTAACCCTATGATCTCCGAAGATAGTTATTAAGCTGGTGGAACTACCGATAGGGGGGAATTGAATGAATGTAGCATTGTCGCTCATGATCGATTTGAGGTCTTCGGCGCGGTCGGTGACCATCCAATCCAGCTTCCGCGGCAGGATAGCGGCGTCACGCGATATAACCAATTTGCTCTGACACGAGGGCAATTGATTAGAATGGGCTCAGCGAAACGACGATCTTGGGCTACCCACTTTATTGACAGATACGCTGTAGAGCATGTCCCTGGCTCGTTGCACTCCAAAGAACTCACCGGTGATCCAGATCACGTTGCTTGGGTGCCGACCACCTGCCGGAGGCGCATTCCCCACTTCAGGGCCCACAAGCCCCTGGAGGGGCGAAGGAAAGTAGATGTTCGTCGCGGTATCCTCTTGAATGGTCTGAATGACCTGACGCTTGCGACCCGCGACGATGGCGTGTAGCTTCTGATCTACTTCACACACCTCCGCGTGCAAGCCGCTCTGAGTATGTACAGGCATTAGCCATATCAAAATAACGACCATTGAGGAGGACTCACGAGCTCATCCAGCATGACCAGAAGCCGCACGCGCGCGAGCTCCACTGAATCGCCATGCCCGGTAATGACAAGCTCGCAAACGCGTTCCGTCTCGAGCCCCGACCATCCGGCACTGTTGTTGATGCCGTCTGGAGGTGTGCGATTCGAAAGAGAGAGGGGGCTGTTGACCACAGCAATGTGCGCCATGGTCTGTGATGCAATGTCGTCCAGCCGCCTGCGCACCTCGGGTTTCAGCGTCGGCTTTGAGCCAGGGGAGTCCAGGATCTCAGAGCGCGTGACTTTGATCGCACCGCGAAGCTAACCATTCGAGGCGGGATCAACGATCCGAGCAGAGGGAGGGGGACTGTGACGGGGAGAAAACGCACCTGGATCGGACACTCTTTGAGCATCATGCCGCGGGCAGCCATGACCTGTTGATACGCTCCCGTGAGATGGAAGTTCCAGCTGCGTCCTTGGTCGCCTGTCCCAGATATGTATACATGACACCCGTGCATCTGCATCGCGAGCCCCGCGAGCTTCTGCACGGCGTCGCTGTCGGGGCCTCCAGCGTCTGAGCCTCCCCCATTGCTGAGTTGCGACTGATGACCGTGCGGAGCGAGCGAATAGGGCTGTCCCTGTCCGTGGAAAGAGTCGGTAGAGGGTGCACGGAGGTCGGCGCCCTGGCCACTTTGGAAATCGAGAGATGAATGGGGAGAGTGGATATGCCGCGGCCTGCGTGGATAAGTGAAAGAAGTGGTGTAGATGTCCATGGTTAACAAGTTGATCTCAGATGGAGGCGAGATCAATATAGAAAGTACAGATATCGAAATGGACTAGTGCAGATGGGGGATAGGAGTGTAATGCGAGGGTATGAGAAATAGGAGACTTGGGTATTGACACAAAATTTCACAAGTGGTATTTTGTCAAGGGACAGCCTGAAGTCTTCCTGCGCAGCGAGAACCGGCAATGCAGGAACGAAACCGACTGGTGACGAAGAATGGGGAGGGTTGATACTGGGGCTTTTGGGGGAAAGGTAGTGAAGAGCAAAGGGTATACCTTGAGCAGAGCAGCGGAGTCCCCTTACATAACATTTCTCCCTACAAAATCGACCGGGTCTGGGTCATCCTCCAAAAATGGAGCAATTCATTTTTAATTTATGGCCGATACTTAAAATACGATTAATCTTGACTAGGAAAACCGAGTCCATCTGTGGGGATGACAATGTTGGTGAGCCCTTGGCCAGCCATATTCAATATCCATCCTGAATCTACCCTTTTGGCATCCAACCTTCATCTCATCTCTGCGAAGTGGCAATGCAGGCATCCTAGTGCTGCCCCTGGATCGCGCATGGCAGCCGTCATCGATGTCATTCCAGACATAACCGAAAGTCTCGCAGTCTCCACCATAGTCTATCATGTGGGCCGAGACATTCCCGTCACGCAGCCAGCGCGATCCTTTTACGCGATGCGCACCGTGAGTCCGACTATCTGCGATGTGCGCCTGCCCGAATATAATTTAAAGCGATTGCACCCAGGGCCATGCCATCGACGCCTGCAGCTTGGCATCGACCGACGACAGTGCGCGAAAATTCACAGCCTTGACTCTCCCACATGAGTGCCACCAGCGATCGCGTGTTTTTTGACGGTCCAGGTCCGCGAGATCAAGCTGGTGTGTATCTAAAATCACTGATGAAGATGAGAGGGCGGATGACGACATCGAAATTAGTGCGTGCCTTGCGGGTGATAAACTTTGGATAAGTTTGAACCAAAATGTGCGAAATGATGCAGGATGGACGAAAGGCGAACGCTCAGAAAACTTTGTGTTCGCATTTGTCCACAATTTGAGGGATGAAACGAGGAAAGTAAAACAGTTGCTCCCTCAGTATGCAAACATTCGAACGTCGCCCTTCCGCTCGAGTTCAATGACATACAGGTTCTACATCATCATCGCCTTAAGAATTCGATGTAGACCCCCGTAGAACTCCCAGACGATCACATTGTGATGTCATTATATTGTAATGCATAGCAGGCCGTAGCAGTTCCCCGCCGGCCGAATGAACTCAAGTGAGGCCTAGAAGTGCAGGTATGAACATAACACATCATGCATCACGAGGCTTGGAAGTCTGCGAGTAACCAAACACTAAACTGTCGCTATAGCTGACCTGGGGAGTCCTTGAATGACATAAAGCAAGAGAAATAAGCCAGGTAAGCCAGGTCGCCACCAGGAATGGATATATCTAGAGCAATGAAAGTCGACCGTGACGTGACTCATTTGGGAAACATATCCATAGGCGCGGTTCGCAGAACGCACGCGAGTAAGATTGGCGCAAGTCGTCAATTCGAAGAGGGTGTCCACTCACCACTTCACTTCAGTAGAAACCCGGAGGCGACAGAGTGTGGTAGCCAAATACAGTATTGGCAGCGGTAATAAACTCGCGATAGGCAGGACGTATCGATCGACGATCACTGTCCACCAATGATGGCGCGACTTCAAGTAAGAGTCCTGGCAAAGTCCTGGAGGAGTCTGGAGTCATCATCTTCGGGTACCAATTGTGGGCATTGCTTTTGCAGCTGTGGGACATGGGATTGAAAGACGGGTTCATGCTGCTGTCGTGTGAGGGCCGTATGTATGGCAGTGGATCCGCCATGCGAGGTTCGGTACCTGTTCGTGAGCTTGTTGACTTTTTCAAGAACCAGTACGCATATTGAGCAGAATAACGCGTAGTAACCACCTGCAAATCTGCAAGCTTAATCCGCATCCTGAACACACGACGTATGTAACACAGTAACAGGCGCCGCTGAATCACGAATTTCCAGTCTGATGCGAAGCATACGCATACGTGACTTCCCATTCGCGCAGTTGTCCTCTGGAGTCTGGACGTTGTAACCGTCGCCGCATGACCCTTGGAATCGTCGCTCTGATAGGCAGTCTCTTCTGGGTCGATCAAATGCATCTGCACCGCGCGGGAAATGGAGGGGGGCCGCGTTCCTCCTGGCAGTGCTGATCGTTGTACTTTGCGCTGAGAGTCGTGTCAGGTCGTGTCCGGTGCCATGCATCCTAAACGTGCAACTTGCATGGACGAGACTTATATCGCGAGCACGATGCATAGAGTTGGATTGTTGGGCTCGTAACCTTTGGCCGCAATCATGAGATACAAAATACAAAACCGACAACTCCATCCTCTGCGAGACTTCTTGTCTCCGTTCACTTCTGCTTTATCCCCTGCCCGTCCCGGCCCTGTAACTCTCCGCTGCATGCAACACATTAGGGTAACACCGGTATGAAGCAATTCAACTTACAAAGGCGGTGCGCGAGAACAATCTCCGCCATCCGTGCACGGAATGCCTTCTGCTCTTCCTCTGAGTCTCCTTGTTTCATGCTACACGCCTCCGTCACAGCTTTCATGACGGCCTCGTGATTGGTGGTGGCTTCCTTGTAGACACTGAGCGCTTGTGAGAGGCATTCTTTGGAAGGATTCTCGTTCCAGATGAAGAAAGACAGGTCCAGTGTGATAGTGAATACTGCTCGGAGAATGTATTAGATTTCAAGTGTGCACAATTATAATGGAACCAAACCGGCTACCAAGCAAGCCTGCCTGTTGGATGATCCTGATGCTGCAACCTACAACTGCTTTAGCCACTGTACAAGATCAGTATAAGCTGACATACCAGTTCACCCAATCCATTCTGAATGGCGGACTCCTTCACATCTCTCGCCTTCCGACCAGAAAGGCAAAATACAGCACTGTCCAAGTGTCATTAGCCTGACATACTGAAATTTAATGTGTATACTCACCAAGCGGAAAATATGACATGTTATAATTATTGATAATGCAAGTGTAGCAGGAATAAGAAATAACTCACCTCCTGGAATTCAAAACCAAAGCATTATAGCCAGGCATGAGCTGAATTATGTTTGAGATAAGCACTTACCAACTATCATAGTTACAGAACAGCGGTCAGCCTTGAATTACAGTGGATCTGGAGCAGGCACTTACACCCTGTCAGGGCCAGAGCACCGGGGTTAGCCTTGAATTACCGTGGATCTGGAGCAGGCACTTACAAGCTGCCAGGGCCAGAGGGCAGGAGTCAGCCTTGAATTACAGTGGATCTGGAGCAGGCACTTACACGCTGTCAGTGTCACGAGTTGCCCCAACACGTTCATACATTCAGATACTATACGGATACATTTACATACATCAAGAACATTCTAGCAACGGACTTTTAGATACATCGTCACGTGACCTGATTACTCTCGTATCATGTGGCTTGGTCCCCACGTGACTCATTAGTTATTACGCTTACGAACGCCGAACGACTTCGGACTTTTACATACGCATCTCTGACTCACCGGGCCCCGCTTCGTCAGACACCTTACTACACGTATTGCTAAGCCTTACTCATTAGGACATATTATCTCACGACTCTTTAGTATAAGTACATAGACCTGTCGACAGAGGATCCTCAGCTTATCCTCTTTGTCTTCAGGTATAGTTTATCTTTTCTACTTACGATTGCAAATGTTAACTTTGTCTTCAGACTTACGTTCGCTCTCGACAACGGTCGATCTCTCTCTCTCAACGTCTAAGACACCAACCTCGCTTATTAGCACCACGAAGAAGCCCTTCCGGGATTACGCACGTTACCTCGTAACAGTCAGGGCCAGAGGGCAGGTGTCAGCCTTGAATTACCGTGGATCTGGAGCAGGCACTTACAGGCTGTCAGGGCCAGAGGGCAGGGGTCAGCCTTGAATTACAGTGGATCTGGAGCAGGCACTTACATACTGTCAGGGCCAGAGGGCAGGGGTCAGCCTTGAATTACAGTGGATCTGGAGCAGGCACTTACACCCTGTCAGGGCCAGAGCGCAGGGGTCAGCCTTGAATTACAGTGGATCTGGAGCAGGCACTTACACCCTGTCAGGGCCAGAGCACAGGGGTCAGCCTTGAATTACAGTGGATCTGGAGCAGGCACTTACACCCTGTCAGGGCCAGAGGGCAGGGGTCAGCCTTGAATTACAGTGGATCTGGAGCAGGCACTTACACGCTGTCAGGGCCAGAGGGCAGGGGTCAGCCTTGAATTACGGTGGATCTGGAGCAGGCACTTACACCCTGTCAGGGCCAGAGCACAGGGGTCAGCCTTGAATTACAGTGGATCTGGAGCAGGCACTTACACGCTGTCAGAGCCAGAGCACAGGGGTCAGCCTTGAATTATGGTGCATCTGGAGCAGGCACTCACCAACTGTTATGATCAAATAAAATAAAGTGCTGTTAGAGGAGGTAATAATGAGCTGTCACAAAACCCTAGTGTACATTGTAAATAATCTCAGTTTTTATAAATTAAATAAAGTATAAATACCACACTGTGAGGGAAGCAGACCAAGATAGCTTCTTGCATTTTCACGACATCCATCTGTCTGAATGAAATTCTAAAACCTGTGGAATTGATATGGTAATAATTTAGGCAAACTCACCCGATTTCATTCATGGCAATTTCCATGCATAATGCTAAATTGCTCCGCTGCATGGAAATGAATGACAGCTTTAACACCTCATTATCAATTGCACTGGCAGTACAATTAACAAGTTCTTGGCAGGTTGCTTGGGGATGATTCATGTCTACCCCGGAATGAGCTTATATCCTGGCCAGTGTAGAGCACCTTACCTCGAAGAAGCACATGGTTTTTGGGAGGGTATTTCATCCCATAAAGCATACCCCTTAGGTCTCTTTCAAACATCATCACTGCATGACCGGGAGCTTGAACTCTCGCTTCGTCAGTAGACATGCCTAACTTGGTAAGCTCAGAGAATGCCTTGTCGTCCATAGCATCAAATTTGGTGAAGATCACAATCACCGGCACTGTTGGACTATCAGAAGGGAGTGAGATGCGAGAGACTTGCATACCACTACCCGTACCGCACTCCGAGAAGAAACTGATCTCAGCCCTGGTGAATGGCCTGTCGTCATCCAACGGGATGCAGTACCTAGCCATAGGAGTTCATGTGTGTAGCTCTGTTGCTTAGCACGGACTTACCATATGGCGTGTATCTGATCCTCCAGTTCTCTGCTGTCCGACCGAGCCGAAATAAAAGCTTTCACATCGTCAAGCTCTTGTGCACCGCCCGCTTCGAAGCCCCGGGAATCATGAAAGATAAAGCCAGGGTTGCTCTTAAACACCGTCGCGTTGTTGATGTCGTGCAGACCACGCTTACGAGGATGTCAGGCTTGAGTGGGAAAAATAAGGGCAAGACATACATCGCGAGAAGGCCTCAGAAAGTTCGGTTTCTTGATCTAAGAGCCCAGATGCTGAATCAGGTTGGTCGACATCCACGGCAAATGGGTCAAGTACCTTGTTCCCGCTAGCATCGAAGACTTCAGGCTTGTCTGTGGTGCCGCAGACCTTCTGGAGGACCGTGGTTTTGCCAGCATTGGCCCGACCGATGATGAGAATGCGGATGCGATTGAAGCGCCCTCTAATATCACTTCCGTCTTCGTCCAGGGCTGGTGCGGATTGCGAAGCCTGACCTAACTGCGCGAAAGGGGCTTGGACGCCCTCGAATGGCGGAGTCGAGGGCCTGGACCCGGAACGAGTACCAAGACGTCGAATGATTTTGGATAGCGACATGGTCAGGCAAGCGTTGGAGTCTGATCGAGGACGATTGTGATCAAGTGCAGCTGCAGGCCGGGACTAATAAATGGTCATTGCTTCAACCACTGCCTGTGATCATGACGTCTCGACTGTACACCGTTTACTCGTATTTCAATGTGGCTTGCCCGCAAAACAACCAGGCATCACAGGGCCCCTTTTGTCGTCGATGTCCTCGGGCAGGTCGCCCCCAAAGAGCCTGCAGAGAATCGGCCCATTGCCCTAGTACTACACGGATTCCTCGGGTGGGTGACCGCTTCTTGCGCTCGCGCTGTTATCCTACCGTTCGCTGGGCAGACACAAAGACTATTCCTCTAGTGACTCTTTCCCGTCTATGGTGATCTGCATCCTATCCACCACCTCCGAGTCAGCTCGTTGCGCTTCATGAACTTGAGCGCCTCCGTGTTATTCTTCGCTGAGATCATGGAACGCAGCAGCTCGTCAAGGTCGATGCATGACGGGCCGTTTTGGTTCAGCGTGCGCCGCGATGTACTCGTTGATGAACGTCTTGAGCTCCGGCATCGTTTACCGCATTGGCATGCTGGGGACATGGATGCTCGCATCAGCGAACCGCGATATTAGCACACCACACACTCACCTCCCACCTAGTGGCCTCGACAAACACCACGCTCCCTTACCACACCTTCCAATACTCCCGACCTCCATATCCTTCACCTCTCAGCCTCTGCCCGCTGCTCCTGCTTCGCGTGCACATCCTCCACATACCTCAGCATCGCATATCCCCGGTACGCCTCCGCATCAATATGCTTGGGGAACACGCCTATGACCACGAGCTCCGTGCCCTTACCCGCTTTCAGCTCCTTGAGCTTCAACAGCCCGTCTTTCTCTGTGGCTTTGAGGAAGGTAGTCAGTGATTTGTGCAGAGAGTTCTTGATGTCGATGGGTGTCGTGGATTCAGAGGGAGGGCCGGCCGGAAGGGCGGGATGGCTCGCCCAACCCTAGCACGCGGGTTCCATTCTCGCCCCAATTCAACACGCTGCAGCTACGTCCTGACCCTCCCCGCTCACACAACTGGCCCTCCGACATCAGGTGCCCACGCGCGTCAAGCTCGGCGACGACCCGCTAGCACGACCGCACTCCACCTGCATGAATTCCCCCGCAACACACCTCCCAACCTGCTCGAGCCCCCACGTCCTCGCACCCGGAGCCCGCCAATGCGCATCCACGCGCACATCAGCTGCACCCCCCTAATCGCCCACCAGCGCCAATCCGCTTATCCCCGCGCCTGGTGACCCCAAACCCGCCTACGTGTAGCATCACGCGCGCGTCAGTAGCTGGATCCGCGAGGTGCCAACACGCCAGAATCATGGCCTAACTCCTCGTCTCCGCACACCCGCCCCTGTCCTCGGGATCCGTCGGCACTGTATTACCGCACCTGTGCCACACCGCCACACCGCTTTACTTGGCCATCATCTTGTGGCAGGACGCGAACGAATGACTGGTGCAGCTGGCAGCAAGATCACTCAGCAGGTTGATCACACTGCGCGGGCACATGACACGAGCTGTCCGACCACACCTTGCAAGAACCGATCGACTGATACCCCAAGCTTAAGGCTGCATTCAAGGTATGCCCCTCCATGTCGTGTGCTTGATGACTCGCAGCACTGACGTGTTATAAGTGCTCCAGTGTCTTGCTATGCTTAATACTGTATCGTATCGTGTTTGTTCATCCTGTATATTACTCTATTTGCTCCGCCTTGTATCATTATTTGTTTGTTCCAAGTGTATACTTATACTATTCTTCTGGTTTTCTATCAGTTAAAGTAACCGAAGCTCTTTCTCCTCCACCGTCACGCAACGTTGCGCTCAACGTCCACTACCGCCTAGCCGCCACTGGAATTGGTCCTTTGACGAGCGATTAATCAGCAACAACAGCTACCAAAATTAATTTGTATTCAGCACTCGCATTCACGACAACATCTGGTACTGACATAGCCAAACAGCACCGTGGTAACTCGATGCGACTAATCAACCACGATCGCCAGCGTCGCATCCTGCTGTCGAAACGCCTCGATGAGCTCGCCGCAGCAAGGCGCGAACTGCTTCTCCAGCTGGCGGATTTGGATGCGCAGGCAAGCGCAACTCAACTAGAGCATAACTCGCTGTACAACTTGGACGCGCCGATTTCAGTTGTTCACGACGAAGTCCTTGCCACGATATTCGAAGCGGGCATGGATCCTCGAGACGTTTCATGTCACTTTGGGGTTCTTGTGTCTCACGTTACACAACGCTGGCGCAATGTTTCGGTGGGAACTCCTAGGTTATGGAACAGCGTGCGGTGCACTGCGCCAGATGATAGATCGCCGTACCGGGCGAGGTTCATAGAGAGAGCTTCCATCTTTCTCTCCAGAGCAAAGTCGTTACCTCTAGATATCTCATTCAAAGGCTTCCGCGACGCGCACTTCTCCTCCGATTTCCTCCAGCTAATCAGTGACCGCATTGGACACTTCCGGCAGCTGCGCATCGTGCGGGGCGAATACCTCGGTCTGATGAAGGTGCTCAAATGCATCTCATCGCAGCCAATGCCCCTCTTGGCCTCAATCGATCTGGGTTGTTTCCTGAGTAAGATGGAATTCCAGGAGCAGCTTTTCCCGTCTGGCTGCCCTCGTCTGGCCACTGCCCGCATCGTTAATGTCAAAATGTGCACCATGCATTTTTGTCTACCTGCTTTCGAATCGTTGACAGCCTTGCAGCTCGTAGGCATCTACATCGAGAGCAGTAATGACGACGTGGAGTATGGTCCACTCCGAGATGCACTCATGGCTTTGCCATCACTGCGCCACCTGGAATTATTTGTGTATGGCATCGATATATTGCCTTCTCGTCGTTTGCCTATACTGCTGCCCAAGCTGCATTATCTACACGTGGAGGGTGGAGGTGCCGGTGCCGGTGCCACCCTCTGTCTTATTCGAGCAGCATCTTTGGTCGCGCTTTCGCTATCAGGGTGGAATGTCGGGAAATCCCTCGCGCTGGTCGCAGACGCATTCGACTTCCCATCATTGCAGCGTTTGATCCTGACGGACTTCGTAGCAACTGCGCCAGCGCTTGCTGTGTTTGTTGCGTTTGCTCGGGACCTTCCACATATCGAACACCTGACTTTCGAGCCTGACACGGATGCCGACCCATCGCTACACGATATCAGCCGCATGCTCTGCAGCATCCTATGTGGCGCCGAAGATGGCGACAGCGCCGAAAACAATGCGCATATTGGGCCGCTGTGGCCTAAACTACAAAGCATCGCGTTGTCCACAACCCGAGAGCAGCCCAACATCGATGCCCCGAAACTGCACAGCACGATTCTCAAGCTGCGCGCTGCGGGCCACCCTATTCGCCAGCTTTTGCTTCCCCGAAAGGCGCATCCCGCTCTGATGGATTTGGGGGAGATGATTGAAATAGAAGAGTTCTATGTCGATTGGCCGACGCCGTTCGACTGGTGAGGTTGTACCAGGAGGTGAGTGTCAACTGTATGCGTCCATATGTATAGCCACTGATAGGCTGTGAAAGGGAATTGAATTTCGAGTGTGTTAGGTGATGTGTCTGTAGAGCCTGCGCGGAGAACTTGAGGCGCGTAACTCCTGAAGTGCTTGTGAATGTAATATTCTGTTAGCACGACGAAAAGAACGTGGTCATATGCTGTTAATGCTCATATAATTATGGGCCCGGCTACCATTGAATATTGAATCCCGAAGCAACGCCTGGAGACGATATTCTATCGCAGATCGAAAAGAGGGTCATCAATTACGTGGAATGACTTGCTATGCTTAACACTGTATCATATCGTGTTTGTTCATCCTGTATATTACTATTTTGCTCCACCTCTGTATCATTATTTGTTTGTTCCACCTCTGTATCATTATTTGTTTGTTCCAAGTGTATACTTATACTTTTCTTCTGGTTTGCTATTAGTTAAAGTGACCGAAGCTCTTTCTCCTCCACCATCACGCAACGTTACGCTCAACGTCCACTACCGCCTAGCCGCCACTGGAATTGGTCCGATTAATGAGCAACAACAGCTACCAAAACCAACTGTAGTCAGCACCCACAATCACGACAACTTCTGGTACTGACATAGCCCAACAGCACCGTGGTAACTCGATGCGACTGATCAACCACGATCGCCGGCGTCGCATCCTCGGGCTGTCGAAACGCCTCGATGAGCTCGCCGCAGCAAGGCGCGAACTGCTTCTCCAGCTGAGGGATTTGGATGCGCGGGCAAGCGCAACTCAACTAGAGCACAACTCGCTGTACAACTTGGACGCGCCGATTTCAGTTGTTCACGACGAAGTCCTTGCCACGATATTCGAAGCGGGCATGGATCCTCAGGACGTTTCGTGTCACTTTAGTGTTCTTGTGTCGCACGTCACACAACACTGGCGCAATGTTTCGGTGGGAACTCCCAGGCTATGGAACAGCGTACGGTGCACTGGGTCAGATGCTGAATCGTGGCGCCGCCGGCGCTGGAAGAGGTTCACAGAGAGAGCGTCCACTTTTCTCTCCAGAGCAAGGTCGTTACCTCTAGATATCTCATTCAAAGGCTTCTACGACGGGGAGTTCTCCTCCGATTTCCTCCAGCTAATCAGTGATCGCATTGGACACTGCCGGCAGCTGCGCATCGTGGATGGCGATAACGATTGTCTGATGGGGGCGCTCAAGTGCATCTCATCACAGCCAATGCCTCTCTTGGCCTCAATCGATCTGGGTTGTTTCGCGAGTTATTTAGTATTCCAGGAGCAGCTTTTCCCGTCCGGCTGCCCTCGTCTGGCCACTGCCCGTATCGTTAACGTCAAAATGGATACCATGCGTTTTTGTCTACCTGCTTTTGAATCGTTGACAGCCTTGCAGCTCGAAGGCATCGACATCGAGAGCAGTAATGACGACGTGGAGTATGGTCCACTCCGAGATGCACTCATGGCTTTGCCATCACTGCGCCACCTGGAATTATTTGTGCATAACATCGATACGCTGCCACCTCGTCGTCTGCCTATACTGCTGCCCCAGCTGCATTATCTACACGTGGAAGGTGAAGGTGCCGGTGCCGGTGACACACTCTGTCTTATTCGAGCAGTATCTTTGGTCGCGCTTTCACTATCAGGGTGGAATGTCGGAGAATCCCTCGCGCCCGTCGCAGATGCCTTCAACTTCCCATCATTGCAGCGTTTGGTCCTGACCGACTTCGTAGCAACTGCACCAGCGCTTGCTGTGTTTGTTGCGTTTGCTCGGGACCTTCCGCATATCGAGCACCTGACTTTCGAGCCAGGCGGGTGGAATACCAACCCGCTACACGATATCGACCGCATCCTATGCACTATCCTTTGCGGTACCGATGAAGGCGACAAAGCTGAAAACAATGAGCATATTGGGCCGCTGTGGCCTAAACTACAAAGCATCGCGTTGTCGACAACCCGAGAGCAGCCCGCCTTTGATGCCCTGAAACTGCAAAGCACGATTCTCAAGTTGTGCGCTGCGGGCCATCCTATTCGCCAGCTTTTGCTTCCCCGAAAGGCGCATCCCGCTCTGGTGGATTTGGCGGAGGTGATTGCACTAGAAGAGTTCTATGTCGATTGGCCAACGCCGTTTGACTGGTGAGATTGTACCAGGAGGTGAGTATCAACTGCCTGCGTCCATCTATATTACCGCTGATAGGCTGCGAAAGGGAATTGAATTTCGAGTGCGTTAGGCGGACGCGCCAGTGTATGCTGTGTGGGCTGCGTTGACGGAAAACTTATAGTATCAACAGACGAGAGGCTGTGAGGAGAACTCTTACGATATCCTGTTAGCACGACGAAAAGAACGGGGTCGTATGCTGTTTATACTCTAATTCTGGGCCGAACTTGCCTCAGGTGCAAAACGCGGAAAAAATGGCAATCCGCCGGGCATTTTGGCGGCTCGGGCGAGATTCTTGTCACTGAACAACTGCAGGTTCACCCAGATTTTCGCGTGAAAGTCACGCAAAATAGGCTCAGCTCAGAGGGCCCTGGGACAGATGACGAACTTGAGGTTGTGTGGGTGCAGTGTTCTATCGCAGATGGATAAGGAGGGTCATCAATTACGTGGAATGACGATACAATTGTGCACAGTAAGTGCGGTCGGGGGACGATATGTCCGCAGTACTCCATTGATTTTATCCAACACGTCCGTGCTGCACCGGTATGGTATGTATGCTACGTGTCTGCGCAGTTTTGCGCCTAAAAAAAACGAACATGGCGCGTGGACTTGGCGCGTGGTCGGACTACGCCGCACGCGTGGAAAACACGTTCCTGGCGCCTGCCCTGAACCACGCTTCGCCGTCACCGCCCTGGGTCGACCCTGCCCTTCCAACTTTGTGTCTTTGTGTCTCGCGCATCTCGTGTTCTTCCTTTTCACACCAACCCCTCCTGCTTTCCTGCGTACCCCCAGTACCAGTACCTGTATTATCCTGCCATGGCGACGACCCAGGTGCGAGCATACCTAATCCTTGAGTGCAGGGAACCGATAGCTGATATGTGCGCGTGTTCGCTGTGCAGCACTACCTGTGGGCCTCTGGGCACTTTCTCCTCCTGCTCTCCTCGTTTATCTACACCTGGGCCGCGGTCACCTTCAAGACTGCGTCTACCTGGTGGTACAAAGGTGCGTGCGACGCCCGCCAACTTGCGGCCGTTGGAATTGCGTGGCGATTGCGAGTTGCGAATGGGCGCTGACGTGCCTTGTGTTGCGCAGCGGCTCTGACCGGGGCGCTCATCAGCTATGCCATTGTTTGCCAGTGCGTGATTTTAATTCGTGATTGTGCTTGCGAGCGTATACTGACAGCCTGTGCAGAAAATCCCTCGGAGTACGTACAAGCGCCGTTTACTAGCGATAGATAGCGTGTCTAACAACCCATCCAGACTCCCCAGCCCAACGCGGCGTTCGTGCGCAAGGCGCTCCTCGACGAGAACGTGCAGTACTTCCTGCTCGCCTTCTTCTGGTGGTCCTCCAAGCCGGTGCTCTGTACGTAACGCCCTTGATACCCGTCGCACGCGTCCCACTGACAGGACTGCGTGTGTGTAGTTGCTCTGCTGCCCTTTATGATTTTCTCGCTCTTCCACGTCCTGACGTTCACCCGCACCGGGCTGATGACCCAGTTCCTGCCCCCTGGCCCACCCGCCACCGCCGGCGGCCCGCCCACGCCCCACCCGCTCGCCAAGAGGCTCCAAGTCTGGACGAAAGGTCTGTTCCCAAAACCATATTTCCTGATGCGCAGCAACTTACGTTTACACTCTTAACCGTTACAAAGCCAACTTCGAGCCCGCGATGAAGATCGTGGCGTACATCGAGCTGCTCATCCTCGCGCGCGTCCTCATCGGCGCCGTGACCCTCCAGACGAGCATCATCGCGCCAATCGTGTTCGCGCACTTTTTGAGGCAGCGGTACTACCAGTCGTCCTTCACGCGCGACGCGATTGCCGCCGCGGACGCGAAGATCGGCGAGACCGTGCGCAGGGAGGGGCTCCCCCCCGCCGTGGGCCAGGTGTGGGAGAAGGCGCGGGGACTGATTGGGAAATGGGCCGGGAGCACGCTTGCGCCGCAGCAGGCGGCCCCTGCGCCCCGTCGCTAAATATGGTGCTGCGGCTATGTCACATGTGGACCAGCGGGTGCTAGAGGCGCGTGACGGCGTGCATAGTGCATAGTGCTGTTTGTCCAAGCGGGAGCTAGTACTAGAGGCGCATCATGACGTGCATACGATGTGATTCTTGAAACGAGTCTTTATTATACGATACGACCTGACGTGGACAATTGCGTATACATGACCCGCCGTTCGTCTACACGCCCTGGTGGCGCCTGCCGTGGAAGCTGAATGCAACAAGTGACGTCAGTGGTCCGTCTCATAACTCAGGTATATAAGAAGACTTCAGTCGAGCTCTCTACTTCCAACCACTCCCCAAATGACCAACAGCATATCTGCGTCCTTTGGCACCTTCGTGACCTCAGTCGGGGCCATCTTCGCCGCGCTCTTCGAGGCGATCCTGAACGTATTCTACTCCTTCCTCGCGCTGGGCCAGGCCGTCTTCACAGGCGTCATTCAATTTGGCCAGAGCGTGTTCAAACGTGCGTTCCATTGATTTAATATTATAATACCGTCGTGCGTATGTTGACTTCCCTCTTACAAAGTCGGCCTCGACGTCTTCCACTGGGGGCGTGTTTGGCTTCGTCGTAGGTATGTCGTCATTGATGCTATTTTCGTGGTGCCGCCCTCGATATTAATGGAACGTTCGCCCGCAGCCAACTTCTTCCTTCTCGCGATTTTGGGGGGCGGGTATTATTTGTATACACAGAAACAGGGTGGGACAGTGAAGAGGGGCAAGAAGCGGGCGTGAGTGTGCCGTGGCGCCGGTCATGCACGAGGCCCCTGACACGCATTCGACTAATTCATGTTGTAATTGGTAACTATCTACTGTTGTATCGCGCTGCTCCATATGATCTTCTTGATTCTCGAATTAACGCTGGGGAACTAGAGTAGTGCGAGAGGTTGCAGGTCGGATGCGAAACATTAACATTTAAGACATTCACAACTCGCGACAACGCAAAGAGTCACAATATTTATGTATCAATGTCTTTGCCCAGAATTCTATCGGTCAGTTGTAGTATGTCTCGGAGAGACTAGCCTACACTGACGCATCCACTGGACGAACTCGAAATGCAATTCCCTGCCACAGCCTATCAGTGACGATTCAAATGGACGCATGCAGTTGGCACCCACCTCCAATTCCATCTCACTAGAATGGCTGCGGCCAATCGATGTAGAACTCTTCTATTTCTATTATATTCCCCAATTCCACCAAAGCGGGATGCGCCTTTCGGGGTAGCAAAAGCTTGCGAATAGGATGGCCCGCAGCTTGCAATTTGAGAATCGTGCTTTGCAGTTTCGGGACATCAAAGTCCTCTGCGGATGTTAAGAATGCGAAGCTTTGTAGTTTAGGCCACAGCTGCCTATGCGCATTGTTTTCAAGTCTGTCACCATCGCATAGGATTCTGGAGAGGATGTGGTCGATATCGTGTAGCGAAGGGTCGGCATCCTCGTGAGGCTCGAAAGTCAGGTGTTCGATGTGCGGAAAGTGCCGAGCAAACTCGACCAACGTAGCAAGACATGGCACAGTGTAACGAACGCGTGCATCGAGCGCAAAGCCTGTATCGCGATGCATCTGTCAGAGGCGCGCCGATCGAAACGGATTCCGCAGTGGGCCCCGCGTGGGTCCGCAGTCACAATACTGCGCGTATCCGCATGCTGCTCACTTATTTCATTCTCTCACCTTCCACCCCGCTAGATACTCCCACACGCATAGGTAGCGGTATTCCATAAGCATATATAAGCAAGATCCAGAAAGGAGACTAAGTAGAGCAGCGAACATATCACAACCGAGAGTTAGCAAACCTCCTTTTGCTGTGTCCGAATCTCCCGCGCGAAACGCTATCAATGGTAAACCCATGTGTACGTGCATCGAACGCCAGCATATTCTGAAGTAAATACTACTTGACCGTTCTCGGACTCATCTAGATCGTGCAGCACGCAACCGGCTGGTTAGGCCAAACCATCCCTAACGGAACACTCAGATCCCGATGCAGGCCCACAGTCACAGAACACGCAGGTGGCCGGACGATTCGTCGTATCGAGCCCAAGCCCTCGTCACGAGGCCGTCGACGCGCAAGCACTGGCACGAGGAAGCAGACAGACTGCTGGCTGAAATGCTAAGTGCATCTATCACACGCGCAAACAATGCGCAGGACCCGGAGCGCGACATCTCACCAAGGAGTGAGATCGACATCTTGAGGAGCACGGCATCAGCATCAGCTGATGCGACCCGGATCTTACGCACGCCTCCGATTGCACAGCTACGATGCATGCAGGTCCCAATGAGATCCGAGTTTGCCGGAGTAGACACTCAACCGCATGGAGTAGCACGCATACGTATGGACCACAGCGCGGAAGCCGTCACCACAGAACATATGCCCTTAGAGGCTATGCCCTGACGCAAGACACAAGGACGATAAAGCAGGGAAGAACTATCACTAGGACAGCATCTAATGAAAAGGATCGCCCTGTCCTCATATCAGTGACATATGTGCTCACCGTATGGGCGGATTAAATTCAGACCTTCGGTCAGCGCATCCAAGAAAATGGCAATACTGCGTGAGCGCATGTCATAAGATGTGCGCAAGTAGCTACAGGGAACTCAAAGCGACTAACTGAGTCTATGTCCCTGCCTACAGACTGCCGTGAGAACTCCGACAGCTTCGAATATCCGCGAAGACCTCTATGACGAAGCTTCCGGCGCGGCGTAAGTTACAAGTCGCGCCTCCTCGGCCACGCAGTTGGCACTAGCTTCTAGTATCCATCCAACAGGACCAACTGCAGTCGCGCGAGGAAAACAGGGACATACCCATTTCCGATAAAGAGGACAACAGCCGTCGAATGTTTCCTGGCCCAAGCCAGACCATCCAGAATCCAGACCAAGGGCCGCCGAGCATGGGTCTATCAGGAGCTAGAAGTAGATGTCCAGTCAACGCAAAGCACAACTGTTTCAATATGATCGACTCGTACGCCCATAGATCTGCATGGGCACAGATCCAGAGTTGTAGGAAGTCACCGCACTCAAACTCGTATCTCGCTGGTAGACGACAGCGTACCTGCCACGCGGAAAACGCAGCCATGCGAAACACGTCATGTTGGGTTCCATTCGCGCATACACCAAGTGCCGTATGCTCCCAGGGGGAGTACTCAATACAGCGGAGCCGTCAACACCTGACGAACCAGAATTGTTCATCTCCAGAGATGGATGAAATCGCGAACTTAGAAGCCGCGAAGAACCGCGGACGCAGAAACAAGCCATAACTGTACGGAAACTCCAGGGTTGAAAGAAGTCGGAGCCAGTACGAGCTCAAGGATTCAACGCCTGGCCTACGAGCTCAATCCCTCTCCATCCGGCGCCCGCAAGGCTATTGGCTCGACGTGGACCTTCGGAGTCTAAACGCACGAGACATCACGGCGAGATTGCCATCACAGCGAGCCCGACCTCGCCCTGGCTGCACCAAACCACCGGAGTACACTCAATGTCTACTGGGCTCCAGAAGCAGAAAATATAGCACATCAAAGACTATAGCAGATACGCATGTCGCCGCATCCCTTGACTCGGGATGATCCACGTGATTCACGTCGACTGAGACAGTTCCGCAACAGCAGCCTGGCGAAGAGGAAACCTGCTACTTGAAGCAATCACCTGGTGACGAAGCTCAAGTGGCAAACAAGACTGGGTTTGGCGACTGCACAAGGTCTCTAGGGCCTAAAGCCATCGGGCCACCAATGGTACGAAAAGCACAAATCCATCCAACTATCCATCGGTCGCCACATACACGCGTGCGGACCCCTGAGTACTTATCCTCTACTGGCTGTACCAGACTCTGCTCCATATTGTTTCCTTCTTGAGTCGTGAATAAACAGTGGTCAACTATTAGTGCGAGAGGTTGCTTGTCTGACGCGGAAACGCTGGCGTTTGAGAATATGTATCGATATATATCTTCTCCAGGGTCCTTTCGTGAACCAATGTTGGTTAGACTGATAGACTTCTATGAGCATGAATATTGTGTAACCACCTTCTTTCTATCACGTTTTAAGGCGAAAACACTACAGGAGATACACGCCTCAAGGCCTCTTCGCCGCCCGTTATTATAGTGCTCTACATTTCGTAAACGTAGAGTGAATATATATCTATCCTGGTCAAAATGACACGCACCTGCCACGCTCTATCAGTGACGTGTCAATTCCATTTCACCAGGATAGCGTCGGCCAATTGACGAAGAACTCTTCTATTTCTATTATGTTCCCCAATTCTACCAGAGCGGGATGCGCCTTTCGGGGTAGCAAAAGCTTACGAATAGGATGGCCCGTAGCTCGCAATTTGAGAATCGTGCTTTGCAGTTTCGGGACATCAAAGTCCTCTGTGGGTGTTGACAATGCGATGCTTTGTAGTTTAGGCCACAGCTGCATATGCGCATCGTTTCCAAGTCTGTCGCCATCCCATCGGAGCATGCGGAGGATGCGGTTGATATCGTGTAGCCAAGGGTCGACATCCCCGCTAGGCTCGAAAGTCAAGTGTTCGATGTGTGGAAAGTTCCGAGCAAACTCAACCAGCGTAGCAAAATATAGCACAGTTTCTGTGAGGTTGGGGAGGACAAGATGCTGTAATGATGGGAAGTCGAATACGCCTGCATCGAGCGCAAAGGACCCTCCGTCGGATTGATCCCGCACCAATAGTGATAGGGCGACCAATGACGCCGCTTGAATACAGCAGAGGATAGCATTGAAATCGATGATACCTTCACAATCCACAAGTAGATACTTGATCGTAGGCAGCAGTATGGGCAAACGGCCAGGAAATGACAATGCATCGAAGATATCCACGATCAACTCCAGGTGGCGCAGCGATGGTAAGGCCACGAGTGCATCCCGAAATAATGTATACTCCACGTCGGTGGATATACAGAGGTTTGGGAGCGCCAAGGACGCCAAAGATTCGAAAGCAGGTAGACAGAAATGCATGGTCTGGACATTGATGTTACTGATGTACGCGGCGGTCAGGCTAAGGACGCCGGATGGGAAAAGCTGCTGGTGGAATGCTATATCATCGTTGAAACAATCCAAAGTAATCGCGGCCAGGAGGGGCATTGGCTGTGATGGGACGCATTTGAGCACCCTCGTCAGACCTTCGTTATCGCCATCCACGATGCGGAGCTGGCGGCAGTGTCCAATGTGATCACTGATTAGCCGAAGGAAATTGGAGGAGAAGTGCACGTCGCGGAAGCCTTGAAAAGATAGGTCTAGAGGCAATGCCCTTGCTCTGGACAGAAAAGTGGAGGCTCTCTCTATCAACATCTCTGGGTACAGCGTGTCATCATCCGGTGCAGTGCACCATATGTTGTTCCATAGCTTGGGAGTTCCCACTGCAACAGTGCGCCAGTGTTGTATGACGTGGGAGACAAGGACTCTGAAGCGGTCTAACTCCTCAGGCAGATACACGCCTTCTTCGAATATCATCGCAAGGACCTCGTCAGGAAGTTCCGCAATCGGCGCGTCTAAGTTTTGTAGAGAGTCTCGCTCTCCTCGTACTGCGTGGGCCTGGGCTTCCAGATCCACCAGCTGGCGAAGCAGTTCGCACTTTGCATCGGAGAGTTCGTCAAGGCGTTTCGAGAGCCCGACGATGCGACGCCGACGATCTTGGTTGATCAGTCGCATCGAGTTACCACGGCGGTGCTGTTTGTGTATTTTGCTATCAGTTCCATATGTTTTCGTGGGTGCGCATGAGGTTAAATACCAATGTAGCGAGTGTCCGTGACAGGAACAATTCCGGTGGCTGCTGGTGGGTGGGTGACTAGAAGTTGAAGAGTCCGGAAAGAGCTTCGAAGCCGGTCGCTTTCTGTCACAATCGGTGCACCCAATATTTGCGCACTTTCGATTTTCGACATGTCGGCCCCAGCAGCATACTGAGTATGCGCCATTAATATTCTGTTCAATCTGCGCACAGGTTCTTGAGTCATTCAACGAGCTCGGTATGGAGCCTTGCATGATGGGACTCCTCAAAGCCTCACGCGTCACGATTTACGCGACAGCAAGCTCAGACCTTTCCAAGTCCATGTCCCACAAGCGCAGGCGTACTGTCCTCCGGGACCGCAACTTGAAGCTGCTCGTTTGCCCACATTGATGCTGACACAACACAAAGAAGTATGATATAATAAATGCAAGACTACAAACACGTCGTGATATCAGGCGCCCTCCACCTTCCTTTCTTTCGGCCCCTTTCTCCGCTCCTTGCTCGGTGCAGCGCCCTCCTCCTCCCTTCCGGCCGGCTCGTGCGCTTCTCCCTCTTCGTCCCCGTCCCCGTCATCGCGCGTGCGCTTGCCCCGGCTCTTCCCGGTGTCCCCCTTCCCACCCCCGATGCTCACATTCACCCGCGGTGGCACTGCGAATCCAAACGCCTTGCCCACCTTGGCCAAATCCAGTGCATTCACGTCGAATATCTTTTTCAGCGAGTACGACGCGTAGGACTGCAGGTACGCGCGGTACCCGTCCCGCGCGGATTGGTGCAGGAAGTAGTTTTTCTGTAAGAGTTTCTCCAGCTGTGCGCCACGCCACTGGATCAGCGTCTGCGATGAAAGATGGACGAGAATGGGAATACGGACCTGACTCTGCACATTCGCGATTCTGTCCGCGGGGAAGCTAAACTCGTTCAGGGGCACCTTCGCCTCTTTCAGATATCGCAAAAAACCAAGCTCGCTCTCCAGCAAAAACAGCAGGCTCTTCCCGACCTTGCCTGCACGCGCCGTCCGTCCCACCCGGTGGATGTAGTCCCGCGGGTCATCAGGCGGGTCGAACTGGATGATCCAGTCCACCCGTGGGATATCCAGCCCGCGCGCCGCGACGTCCGTGCAGAGCAGTATCCCCGACTGCGCGTTGATGAATTCGAAGAATGTGTTAGTGCGCTTCTGCTGCTTCTGCTTCCCGTGCAGGTCGAGCACGGGCACGTCGATGTAGTTGAGTAGCTCCGCGTGGTACTTGACGCTGTTACATGAGGAGAAGAACACGATGACCTTTTTGGAGAGGTTCTTTTTGAGGAATGTGAAGAGGAGGAGGAAGCGCCGATCGGAGGGGCAGACAACGTAGCCCTGGGAGAGCGTTGAGACAGTGCTGGTCGCTTCTTCCTTGTCGACGTCGACGTTGAGTGGGCCTGGGCGGAGGGATATTCGCGCGAGGTCCTGGACTTTTGATGTTTGTGTGGCAGAAAATAGCATGGACTGACGGTTGTCTGCCAATGAATTGAGATCATGCAACGCCAGTGCAGTCGGCGGACCTACCGTTTGGTAATATTTTGATTATTCTCTTCATCTCCTCCTCGAAACCCACCTCCAATATCCGATCCGCTTCGTCAATGATGAGCGCCTTCAAATTCCGGAACACGAATCCTTTTGTATTCTGCGAATGCGAATATTGCGTGGTCAGATTTACTCCAAGCTGAGGTCGGCATTGTAATCAAGTCTGATGCACTTACGTCGAGATGATCCAACAGCCGCCCAGGCGTCGCGACGATGAGATTGACGCCCTTTGCGAGCTTATCTGCCTCCGCCTTGCGATTCGCGCCACCAATCACAATACCGAACGTTTGCGAGTGATGCGCCATGAGCTCCTTCGCCACGCCGAAGATCTGCAGCGCCAGCTCGCGCGTCGGCGACACGATCACGATCCCTGTGCCTGTTCCGCCAACTCGTCAGCCCACCGTACACACCACAGAGATCACAAGAGATAAAGGCGCAAAAGGAACAGCAAAACGCACCATTCCGAGGCTTGAACTTCATCCGATGCAGCAGTTCAACGGCGGGGATCAGGAACGCAAGCGTCTTGCCCGACCCCGTGCGCGCGGCGCCCAGGACGTCTTTTCCCGCAAGCAGCGGCGGGATCGCTTTGGCCTGCACGGGCGTCATCGTCTCGAGGCCCATGTCTGCTAGCGCGCGCATGGTGGGCTCGGAGAGGTCGAGGGTGGAGAAGGGTGGGCGGCCTGGGACGGGGGCGTTTGGCACCGAGGCGGGGACGGCGGTGTTCGAGGCCATGATGGGTGCCTGCAGTGATGATATATACTATATAGACAAAGAGATAGATGAGCTGAGAGAAAGGGGGGGCAAGGCTAGGGGTGAAAGCAAAGTGATCGAGCGCAGAGCAAAGCAGAAAAGAGAGGAAATTTCTTTTCGGGACCAATATGCCATCCATGTCGATCCCAACTCAGCACTGTAAGTTTAAGCACTCCTCCACTGCCTATTATTCTGACATGATTCATAGTACTCCTCGGGGGAGCCTTGGCCGCTGCATCGCTCGCCCTTGGATATCAGCTCGGTGCACGCTCCCAGACACCAGCACCACCCGCACCACCCGCAACTTTAGAGCCTGATGCAAAGGCTGTAGAGGTGCAAGAAGCCGAGGAAGAAGGCTCGGACGAAGATGACGACGACGACGAGGATTTGGCTGACGGAAACCTTGCCGAAATCAAACCTGGGTTCATGGAGCCGTGCAAGATGGTGCGCCCGTCGCTTGTTCGGTGCCTCCACGACGCGTGTCTGACTTTTCGCGCAGGTGCTCATTGTGAGAACGGACTTGAAGATGACGCAGGGGAAGATATCAGCGCAGTGCGTAGCCCATTCAGCCCATCCTCACTAAGATTGCAGCATGCTCATTCCGATATTAATGTGCAGATGCGGGTAAGCCTGCCACTCCACGATAGTTTGAGTTTTGCATGCGTACTCACGGCACTCTGTTAGACACGCGACATTGGCGTGCTACAAAGCCCTCATGAAGACAAATCCCAAGGTATACCCGTCCCCTCACTCCATACCCATCGAGTGCCCGCTCACCTTTTACTGGCTTACGTCTGGCAGCTCGTACAACACTGGGAGCGAACAGGGTACGTACAATACATCCCCCACAGCCCGAAGATCCCTCGCTGACAGGCTTCAACTCAGGCAAGCGAAGATCGCGCTGAAAGCAAAATCGGAGGACGAGCTCCTCGAGCTCGAGGCCATCGCCAAGAGCCTCAACCTCTGCGCGCGGTCCATTCAAGACGCGTGCGTGCATATTCCTACCTTCCTGCCTTGATCCACCCGCCATCCACATATCCTGTATTGCTTGCTGACTTGCTATCTGGTGCATCTGAACTTTGAACTTTGAAATTGCAGCGGTCACACGCAAGTCGCTGCAGGGTCGCGGACCGTCCTCGGTATTGGCCCAGGTGAGTACTAGTTTGTATAGCATATCGCTATACCGCGCTTTGCAGCTGGTTTTAACCTAAGACCTTGCGCTTTAGCACCCGTTGCGCTCATCAACCAAGTGACTGGCCACTTGCGATTGTTGTAGTAACACACAAGTGGAACCTGGCCCCCGGATCTCTAGAGTCTATGATCTACCTATGCGTGCAGTGCGGTCAATGATGAATCGCCTATCCTCCGTTCATCCCCTGGGCACACATGAGAGCGATTATTGACGTCCTGGGCCTGGCGAGTAAAGTTGTAACCACAACCTCAGCACACAGTCGCACTGATGGGAGAAGCCCTGCCTCATTGACAAGAACTTGCTGTTGGGTGACGTTTGGACATGTCGCGAGTTCCCTGGACACACCCATCCAGCGGAAACCTCAACTTTCAAAGAGCGGTATAATACAAATCAACGTACAAGTACCATGGGGTATGGTCATGCAAATTACTTCTGGGACGGAGTCTCGTCGAGGGACGAAAGTACCTAAGCAGTGCTGCCTGCGATATGGACTCTAGCCGCGGTGGTCAAATGCAAACCTCAGTGCCAGAGTCACGTCGACGTTGAGGCTCTCCTGCCGGCAGGGTTATAGTTTGCTACCAGGCAATAATGCTGGTGGACTAGGACACGAAATGCTCTGTTTGGCCCCTCAAGTGTATCCGTTCTAGAAACCCAAGTTGTGACTTGAATCAATATCAATTTCATTTCATGCCTTCTGAATGTCTTTGTTCACTCTGGATAGGGAATTGTTCTGATTCTCTGAACATTCGGTTGCTACCTCAGAAACCGACCGCAAGTAAAGAGAAAGAGGCATGCGTCGCACACCACTGAATTGTGGGTAGACGACCTTTCATGAAGAGACAGCATCGTGGCTGCCGAGAATGGAAGATGGTCCGAATATGATAACGCAGAGTCAATAATTCAACGTGTGATCAAGTTGGATGGTTATAGGTCCGCAATACAATACAAGGTATCAAATACAAGAAAGAGCAGGACAATAGCAGGACAACAACAGCGCGCAAATAATGAAAACACCTCATATCTATATTCTGTATACGATACCCTCGCTGATCATTAGCTCGTTGGCCTCCCCCATGGATTCGCAGGCCAGCGTGGCCTCAGCGGTGCTGAAGAGCTCCTCGATAGGCAGGCCCTCGTTGACGAGTGGCAGTAGGTCCGATAGGAAGTCCGACTCGTTGTCTTGCAGCTTGCCCCTGAACAGCTCCGCCAACCGGGTCCTGAACAGCTGCAATCTGTGCGGAATCATAAGCACAAACGCATAAGATATATGAGCGTTAGATAGACGTACCGTTGCGCGTCGAGGCCGTCAGGGCGAGGTGCCGGCGCTGGCGCGGGCACGGGCGCGTCTGGCGCCATGTCCATCTGCACATCCTGGCTGTCGTCCTGCCACACCGGATCCTGGCTGGCCTTAGGAACGGCCTTGGCAGACGGCACCTCCATGCGCTGCGCCACCTCGCCCTCCTCGTCTGTCGCTTCCTCCTCATCATCATCAGACGCGTCCTCACCCGCGCCACGCGTGCCGTTGGGTCCCGTCCGCTTCTTCTTCTTCTGCCGCTTGAGCACCTCCTTATACAGCGCGAATCGCATGATTTCCTCTGCCGCCATCGCATCCCGCTGTATCACCTTGTTTGCGAGGCGCGCCTTGGCGTGCGCGGTGGACAACCGGATGAGCGTCTCAAGCGTTCTTGCCGTCAACGGCGACGTCTGTGGAGTCCAGCCCGCGCGTCAGTACAATATCAAAAATGAATACGGGGGAGGGGGGAGGTAACCCTCGTCAAAGCTCATTACGCACCTTCTTCTGATTCCCATCGCCCTCCTCGTTCCGCAGCGTCGCATATACATTCACGATCCAGTCCGCCGCGCCCTTGGTCAGCGCGGGCGCAGGCTTGCCCTTCGCGTACTGTATATACTTTTTCACGAACGCGATGCTTAGCACCTCCCGCTTCTTCTCCTTCCCTCTCGTCCGTGTCGCCCCTGCTGCAACGCCAATGTGCAAGAGCGGGTCGAACTTCTCGAATGGGCTCGTATCCACAGCATCTGATGTGTTGGGTGCAGCGGGGCCGTCGACAGAGAGCGGCTGCGAGAGGTTGTCGTGGCACGGCGTGCCCTCTTCGACGCCGGGTGGAAGGTAGCGGTGCATCCTCAAAACGTGGTCCGCGATCGCGCGGTCGCGCTCCTCCTCCACATCGTCCGTCACGATAAACAGCAAGTCAAAACGCGAGAGGAGTGAGTCCGGCAGCGCGATGTTCTTGTGCGGGTCTTTGTGGACGTCATACTGCCCATATATCGGATTCGCCGCCGCCACGACGCTGCATCTCGCGTTCAAGCTCGTGTGGATGCCCGCCTTCGCGATAGTCACCGTCTGCTGCTCCATCACCTCGTGTATCGCCACGCGATCCACATCGCTCATCTTGTCAAACTCGTCAATGCACACTACCCCCCGATCCGCCAGCACCATCGCACCAGCCTCCAGCCGCCTCTCCCCCGTGTCCTTGTCCGTGGTCACCGCCGCCGTCAATCCAACGCCGGAGGACCCACGGCCAGTGGTAGCGATAGCGAGGGGGGCGGTGCCAAGGATGAAGCGCAGGAGCTGCGATTTGGCGGTGGATGGGTCGCCGACCATGAGAAGATTGATGTCGCCGCGGATGTGGGTGCCATTTGGCAGATTTTTTTCGGCGCCCCCGAGAAGGAGGAGGAGGAGAGCACGCTTGATATGGTCGTGCCCGAAGATGGAGGGGGCGAGCGAGGAGGAGAGTAAGGGAAATATGTCAGTGCGCTTGGAGAGCTGATTGATGGAGCGGATGTCGGTGTCGGTGAGTGGTGTTTGGGCGATTCCGCCACCGATTTTGGACGAGAGGAGGTTGATGTTGTTCGCGAGGATGAGCGATCTAAGTTTAAACGTTAGACATGAGATATAAGTTGACGACAACGCGCGTACTTGAACGCGCCGTTCGCGCCGCCGCCGACGCTGCGGTAGACGCCGACCAACTGGATGCGGTCGCCGGGCTTGCACTTGTCGACCAGATCGTCGTCCAGAATCACATCAGTGCTGCGCGGCAGCTGCCCGGCCGGCGCCCTCTCCGGCATCTCCTGTATGCTAATGCGCTGGTGGTCCCTGAATTCGCTAAAGCCATACTCCATAAGCAGCGGATTGCCATCGTCGTCCGTCTGCGGGGTGACACTGCTCGTGGGTGGGGCATTCGAGGTAGACGTCGTCGCGTCGCGGTACTCGCGCGTGATGAATTGCTTCGTCTCCGGGCAGTAGTGTACGCTCTTGACCATCTTCGGCCTTACGAGCGAGCACCGTGTGATGATTCCCTCGATCGAGATCATACGGCCCAGGTGCTCAGCGCGCAGTGTTCTTGGACTCAAATGATTCTCGCCGAACGACCCGCTGAGGCCGACGCGATAGTGACCACCCATCACGACATACTTCTGCTCGTCAACGACGGCCTTGATGGAAAATTGGAGGGCCTGCTCGAGGGCGGGGAGGGTCTCCACGGGATTTTTTAGGAGCTTCTCGGTGAGTGCGCGGGAGTGGTCGCGGAGATCGTCGACGTTGAGGATGAGGCGAGTCTGGTCGCCCTTGACGATGTTGAGGATCTCTTGGTGGTACTCGTAGTCCGTGTTGGTAAAGAACTCGACAAACTGACGTCGGCTCTCTACCATGTCGGTGTCCTCTGTGGTCGGCTCATCCATCCCTGAAGAAGCCATCCTAGCAGTAGCGGATTGCAGTTAGTAGCAGAGATTGAACAGAGGAAGGGTCGCGTCGATCTTTGGCACGGCCTAGCCTACCCTAAAGCTAATCCTCACGCCACCCGATTCAGCAACTTCAACCAAACTTCAACTTAGCTCGTTGGCTGCTCGCACTGATGAATACAAGATGAATATGTAAGATAATGATGTGTATCATTCAATGATATCCTCAGTATCCTACATATGCTTACAGTGACACAAGAAAGCCCATCTATCAGTCGACGGCGGCCCACCCCCGTCCCGCTTCTAGTAATCGACGGCATGTCCGCCGCCATCCCGCCTCCATTCGGCAGCCTGTCCACCACCGTCCCGCTTCCATTCGACTGCCTGTCCGCCACCACTGTCCCGCCTATAGTCCTTTGATGCACCACCCTGGTCGCGCTCTATGCGGTCGCCTTTGTTGTAATAACTGGGATTTTCACCGGCGCCATCCATGTCCACAGCAGCAACCTGGTAGTAGCAGCCCCAAAAGGTCAGCCATAGAACCTGAAGAAGAAATCGCGAGCACGCGTACCGGTGCAGCCATAGCCAACGACACAAAAAGTACAAGCGACAAAAAAGGTTTGAGAGGAAGCATGCTTGACAACTCGTTATTAGAAGAGATTTGATATGAAGGCGATACAAAATGGGGAACGGCGAAGACTTATATGGGCTGCCGATAAGCTGTGGGTGGGCCACCTGGTGCACAATAGGCCGATGCACAATGGTCAATTATGTAAGAAGGCCATAGCGTACAATGCAGTTGAGAAGAGCAAGGTCGCGACGCGCACGCCGCCGCAGCTCAATGTGCTTGGGCCACGCCGAATTGCGCCACACTCACAGTAACGAGGGAGTATTGTAGCTTTTACGCTGGTGAGACATGGCAAATCGAGCCAGGATGCCAGTGTGATGCAGTCTCGTAGAAAGTTTGTACGTAGCAATATCAACATGTTGAATGCTAGGATGTGGATAGGACGCCCGTCGAAACCATAACTCTGTACCAATCGCAAGCCTGCGGTGAGACCGTCGTTCGATGATGCTATTCTGCCATATGCACCTTCAGGTTATTGTTACTAGGTTCATTTGGAATCGCGGAAGGAACACTGCTCACCTCAGCACTCTGACACTGATATTGCTAGAGCAGGCGCCAGTGGTCGACGTTCAGTGCACAGCAACTGAATTCATGAATATTTATGCAGGATGATCATGACTCTAGAGTCCGAGAGTGACAGAGGTTGGGGACAGATTCAAGACAGATTTCCTCTGCAGAGGATATCGGACTTTTTGCGGCTGCTAACAGTGCCGTCACAGCCACCCACAACATATAAATCCTATGTTTATTCGCCCTTCCTTCCTTCCTCCCAACCACTACATCCCACCTTTAACAATCCAGTCATCGAAGAATTATATCAATATCTATCCCCCATATCTCTTCGTCACACCTCATCTAACCCTTCATCGTCGCGCTCTTTGCCAACTTCTTAATCTAGCTCGCCGATTGAGCATCGCGCAGCGCAGAGAAGACCGCCAGCATACACGCCAGCATACCCGCCGCCATGTAGACGACATATAACAAGCTATGAGTACGTCGATCTGCAACACTGGTTGATCTCGAGCTCACCTTCCAGTCCCCAGATCGGTCAGACCAGTAGCGCCGCCAGCCACCGCCCATGTTGCCGCCACCCATCGAGGACTTGCCCGCCAGGCTTTCCTTCTTGATGAAGTCTTGACGTACGTGTGAGTGAACCACATTGAGAAGTTGTAAATATCTTACTGAAGACATCATGATAAACATGTCCAAACTCATACCGACTCGGATGAATCGTCAGTCTTCTAAGCAATCGGGGATTTCTCGTCCAGCAGCCCGGTACTTCCATCCACGTTTGCTTAAGCAGTCCTATCTTGAACCCCTCGTTGCTCAGCGCTCACCACCATATGTTTCTTCATACTATCGTCGTCACCGCCACAGTCGCGTCAGGTTGTTAATGAAGATAAGTCCCGTGACCGCGCTTCGTCTCACCTTTCACTCGCTCACGCCTTACTTCTCTGAAGAGCAGGGATGATCCCAGTGCCACTGGCACCGAAGAGTCGGGGGATCCTCCTATAAACACCCTGGCATCGAAGAGTCGGGAGCCGTACTGTAAACACCCACTGTAACGTTGGCTCAGAAGAGTCGAGGCACCCTCCTGTAAACACCCTGGCATCGAAGAGTAGGGTGTTCTTCCGTTAGCGCCCTGGCATTGAAGAGTCGGGTGTCCTTCTGTAAGCACCCTGGCATTGAAGAGTCGGGTGTCCTTCTGTAAGCATCCTGGCATTGAAGAGTCCGGGACCGGACTGTAAACACCCATCATCGACACTGGCATCAAAGAGTCAAGGGATCCTCCTGTAAACACCCTGGCATCGAAGAGTCGGGTGTCCTTCTGCAAGCCCCCTGGCATTGAAGAGTCAGGGGATCGTACCTAGGGTACATTCTTCTCTCCCCTTTCCCATTTGCCACCCATTCTAACACTACTATCGCAGAATCAGTAGTTTGTAGTATTTACTGTCAATCCTATTCCCATATCACGACGCATACCCTCTTCGTGGTGTATGGGATTAGTACCTGTTCGTCAGGGAAGCTAATCGAGCGTCATCGAGTCGAGTCTAGGGCTTACGGTACGTTCTTTCCTCGCCATTTCCATTTCCCACCAATTCTAACGCTGCATCGAACAGCCCCGACTCGATGTTCTTGTGGATATCCCTCTGCTTTTTCGTTTGTTATTCAATATTAGTTACACGGCATGGATGCGCAGTCAGCTCCGTGAATTATCGAAGCTAGATTTTGCAAATTGCACGTAAACTATAATGCATGATAATGATCCCTATTCGTCACGTTAATAGTATGGTATGACCTGGATTACCGCCCGCAATCCTCTCTCGTCCGCAAGACCTGTCGCACTTCTTCCCGGTTCATCTCACAGACCCCAACGATGCCATCCACCAGCTCTTCCCAATCGCTCTCACTGCCCACGTCAAAGGTAGCGTCCAGAAGCTTGTCCCAGGCCTCACCCTGGACGGCCACCAGACGGCCACCCTCCAGCAGCCGCAGCCACGGCGCCTCCACTCGCGGCCGACTGCTGGAGCCGGACAACACAGACTGGCACGTCTCGACCCAGAGCTCGCACTCTGCGCACACGACCCGGCCTTGGGGCACAGTGAGGCGATGCCGGCCGCGATAGAGGATCTGCCGATGGAAGATGTGCTCGGACAGACGCGCGGAGATGCGCCGATACAAGGTTGCCACCGTCAGCGGTGGAAGCGTGGAGCGCAAAAAGGCGAGATGCGACGAGAGCAGCGCTATAGGTCCCAATAGCGTGGATGATAGGGCAATGTCGTCTGTTTCTTGGCCGTCTGACTGGGGCCTGTGCGTGTGTTCAGTGTCGACCGTGACAGCATGGGTGGTATTTACGTACGCTGAGAAATGTGCCCGCAGGCCTTGTTCGACTTCACCGCAGACCTGCTGCACAATGATATCCTCTGCCCGCGTAGACAGTTTCGCGTACTGGTGCACCAGCTCCTCGAAGATGGTGCTCTCTGGCGCCTCTTCCTCGTCTGGCGAAGGATCGGGCAGGGATGACTCGGCCTGCGCGCGAGCACGCAAGGTTGCGCGTCGGTTGATCTCGGTCCACAGCTCGAGGAAAAACTGCAACGCTCGCTCAGTACGAACCATCACGACAGGGCTGAATGTGCACTTGCCAGCTCTTCTCCCCAAGATTCCATCGCAGCCTCCACAAACCGGGCGCTGACAAGAGCCTTGCATAGTCTCTGCACGCCGTCTATGCCCGCGGTAAATCGGCCTGTGTCTACCCTGACACTCCCCTCTGCGCCACCGCCACCGAGGTTGACGCCCAATGCGCCTGGAACAGCGCGCACAAAGGCAGAAGCCAGCGTCTCGAACGCGTCGAGGGAGGACGATATGCGGGAGTGGTAGAGCTCGAGCAACGGGAGCTGCACGGAGATCAAGAATCTCGTCCGATGTGTGAAATGCGGTAAAGGCGAGTATCGATCTGACAGAATGAATCGTGAGTGAAGACAACATAACTGCAGCGCAGCGCTGACCTGTCACCTGCTCAACGAGGGCCTTGACGCGTCTCGCCGAGTTCGTGGAGCGCATCTCGCGTTCGCTGGACTCTGCTTCCGTGTCGTCCGTGATGAGCCATGCGTCGGGCGCGCTGATGATGTCGGTGTACTGGTCCTCCGCAACTAGACTGGTTCAGCTCAACCAGCGAGATGATCTGGGACGTTGACTCACATATCCGCTCGCCTTCCATCCACGCGTCGAACCATTCCTTCTTACCCAGGACGATCTCGCTTGTCCCGTCCCACTTCTCCAGAGTGTCTGGCGTCCCGTCTCTAGCTGAAGTCCCGGACAGGTTGAACCCGTCTTCGGTAATGGCAGCATCAAATGCCAAAGCTTGGTAGATGGTGTGCGCGAGCAGCGACGGCCGGTTGAGTAAAGAGGGCACCGTGCGTGTTAATTTCCGCGAGAGCAGCGGGAGAAGAAGCATCGTGAATTCCCTCTGCGCAGAGTGTCAGACGGCGACGAAGCCTTGTAGGTCAAACGCACCCAGGCCATGATGTTGCGGTATTTGGTGGAAGCGAGCAGATGCTGGACGACGTTTTCCATGAATGAACGGTGCTCGTGGGTAACGTTCAGCACGTGAGTGAAGTACCACTCTGGCTGAAGAAAAGGTTACTTGTGTGCACTCTCGGTGAGGGCCTGTGCATACCTTGTCAACCCTGTTTGTATCACGAGCTCCCTCGAAGTGGTATTTGAACCGCAGGGATACCGGCTGCACCAGGGCCTGTATTGGGTATAGCCCGTCCTTCTCATTTCGCTCAGTTGTCGGCGGGCGAATTTTCTCCCCTCTGTCGATTGCGTATTGAGGAATGTCGTTACGCCCCTCTATACATGGCCACTCACAGCTGTTGTAGATTGAGGAGATTGAGGAACGCTGTTTCGAACGATTTGCGCTCTTCCGGCGTCGCGGCGACGAAGTCGACTGGCATGGGCCATTTGAGCTTCTCTGCAGCGGAAGACAATGTCCTGGCGGGGTATTAGACACGCTGGATGTGTGTATTAACGAGCTGACACTCACACGAATAGGACTCCCTTCATATCCGACCATGTTCTGTCTCGCGTTTTCTCGAGGAAAGTGACGAGGGCGAGCGTCTGCTGGCCCGATGCATCTGCTGCTTGCGCACAGCTGGAAGCGACGCTGGACACGAATGTTTGGAGAGACTGGTATTCCGCAACGGATCCCTCCCCCACAGCGTCCTTTGTAGTGCGTAGCTGCTCAACTGCGAGTTCGCTGCAAAAGTATGAGCTCCAGACACATAGTCCATAGCAAGGAGACTCTTACCTCAGTTTCAGAGCATGCTCGATCACCTGCACATAGCCTTTGACGCTCTCCAGCTCCTTGAGACTTCGATGCAGAGCCTCGACATCCTCGAGCAGAGTAGGCCCCGATTCTGATTCCGCCATGGACGATACAAGCTCCTGTGACAGATAGGCAAGCTCATCCGTGAGCGAGTGCCGGAGCAGAGACAGCTCTTGCGCAGAATGCAGATGCGCTTCGGCCGTCGTACGCGTGTCAGACACTAAGTGATCGACATTGGACTGGGATATGGCCAGCTGAGCTACGACGGATCAGTAAGCTAAGTTCCAATGTCGCGGAACCGCGTCGGCAGCAGGGACGAGAAGGAACTAACTTGCGCACCTGTGAGCTGAGCGCATTGCTGGATGCCAGAGTCTGCTGGACGAGCGCGTCCAGGCCGTCTAGATCGTCAAGCGACTTGCACTGCTCGTCGAGAACAGCAAGACTCTTTCGCTGCGATATCTGGACATTCGGAGGCGCAAGGAGAGTCTGAATTTGTTGGGAGGGCATCGTGGTCACTGACTGCAAGCAGCGCTCACTGTCGCCGCCAATAGAACGTCACATCTTGACATCTTGCTATACCTTTCCGTTCTTGACTTGTTTCCTTTTCTTCTTTCCCTTTCTGGTGTTTTGGTCTTTGGCTCTGTGATGGTTTGATGGATTGTTGCAGGGCGTGCGCTGCTGGTCTGCCCGTGGCTAGGTGTCTGGTTCTCTTGGGTCCTCGTTTGTTGTTTCGCTTTGTTGGTTTTTTTTGGTTTTTTGGGCCTTTGGTTGGTTTTTTACCCCAGGGTTTTTTTGTTTTCGCGTCCCTTCTGGACTGCTTGGAACCCATTGGAACCCATATCTTCCATTAATGTTGCTTTCGAGGCTTGTTACTCAGGCTTTGGATTCTTGGACGGATTCTTTGGTTGGTCATCACCGCTCTCTGTACTTAACCTCTGTAATCGGAATGTGATTGGTGGCGCCCACGGCCCCTATGATCCATGAGGCCATCTGATTCTCCATACATAAACGGTCCAACTTGGTCCAGCTCAGCATTCGAATTCCCGATTCCTTGATCTCCACCCCAACATGCCCAACAGCCAACAAAAAGCCCTATTTCTGCTCGCAAAGTTTGGCGACTTTGCCGTCCGCAGCACAGACATCTTGGCGCCCGGTCCCGGCGAGCTGTTGATCAAGAACGGCGCCGCCGCGCTCAACCCCGTCGACTGGAAGGTCCAAAAATACGGATTCGCCATCGAGCACTACCCGAGCATTATCGGGATGGACCTCGCCGGAACCGTGGAGGAGGTCGGCGAGGGTGTGACCGCATTCCAGAAGGGCGACAGAGTGTATGTCGTCCCAAATTCCATCTCGAGCCCGGAATGACCGTGACTCACCTTCAATGCGTATATCAGTTTGGGCGCAGGTTTCTGGACGAACAAGCAAGGTGGCTTCCAGCAGTACACCATCGCCACGGCCAAGTTCACGGCCAAGGTGTGTCCAATTATTCTGAATTGAACGAGTGACAGTGAACTAATTAAATGAGCGTAGATACCTGAATCTGTTTCGGTTGAACAAGCCGCCACCGTTCCACTTGGGGTAATGACGGCTGCTATAGGACTGTACCACACCAAAGACCGTGGCGCAGGGCTGACGGCGCCATGGGCGCCAGGCGGGAAAGGAAAGTACGGGGGGAAGCCCTTCGTCGTGCTCGGGGGTGCAACCTCAGTCGGCGCATACAGTTAGTTTTCGGATTATTCAATTTCACCCGCTCAAGAAGAATATGCTCATCATTAACATTCCAGCCATCCAGCTCGCAAAGCTATCCGGCTTCTCTCCCATAATCACCACGGCGTCGCCCCACAACGCCGCCTATCTAGAGTCTCTAGGCGCCACTCACGTTCTCGACCGACACCTTGACGCCGCTACGCTGAAGCAAGCGGTGACAAGCATCACTAAGTTGTCCCTCGATGTTATCTACGACACCGTGTCGCTTGCGGATACCCAGAAGGTGGCGTACGAGCTCCTTGCCGCGAACGGCACCCTGGTGCTTGTTTTGCCGTCCAGCGTGGGAGAGCCGACCGATGGCAAGAAGCTGAAGAGCACGGTGGGGAGCCCGTCCGTACCGGGAAACGAAGAAATAGCCGTTGGTCTATATGCGAATCTGGAGAGCTACCTGGACTCTGGCTTCGTTCAGGTGCGTCTGTTTATTTTCTGCTACTGTAAGCTGAGATCTGACCGCTTTATCCCAGGCCAACCGCGTGGAGATTTTGCCGGGCGGGCTTAACGGCATTGTGGGAGGTTTAGATCGGTTGCGCGAAGACAAAGTCAGCGGTTCCAAGCTCGTCGTGCGTCCGCAGGAGACACTTTAATTACGGATGTAAATAAAGCGGTCAAATCAACCGAGGGCTCTGTCAGCTGTTGTCCCCAATAAAACGTCACATCTTGGCATCTTGCTACGACCTTCAATTCTCGACAAGTATTTTTTCCCTGTCCATGATCACGGTCTTTAGCTCTATGGAGCCCTGTGATGGATTACTACACAGTACAAGCACCTGCACTGACCGTCGCCACCCGCCTAAATCCAACCTAAATCTCGAGTCTCCTCAGTTCGACGTTTGCTGTTCTCGGTCTCTTGGGCTTTCCGAGACCTGCGATAGATCATAGGGGTCTACTTACAACACAAGCGTTCTGTGGTATCGCGTCATTCCCACCCCTTGACTACTTAAAACCCATTGGAACATATATCTTCGTTGAACGGGCATTAATATTGCTTACGAAGCGTTGTTACTCAGCCTGAGGATTCTTTGACAGATTCTTTGGTTGGTCATCACCGCGGCTCGGTTTTCATGTTTGTGGTGGCTTATAAATAACTATTAATTAATTAAAAAGAAAAGAAAGAGGGAGGGAAAGAACCTTGTGACCTTTGCTCGCACTGCTTGTCTCCCACAACTGAGCAGCATTTGGTACACTTTGTGCCATGAAGCTTGTATTACTTATGTCAATAATTAGCAAAATTTCTGCGCCTGCGGCGCCATCACTCGCCGTGCCACCATTGCAGATTGGACTCGCGAGCTGCAGCAAAAGGCCAAGTATCGATGGCATTGGAGCAATTTAATGATCTTTTAGTTACAAATATCCAGCCATACTAGTTCAAATTGCCTCATTGTCGCTGGTCAGCGTGTAGCGTGGGTACAACCCCGGAGAGTAGCCTAAATGTGAATTTAAAATTCGCGTTTGGGGTCGCAAAAGCGCGGGAGCCATTTTAGTCTAATGAGAGTAGTCTTGAGCATATGCCCATTTCATGATAATGTGTGGTGAGGCGCGGGGAGGCGCGGGCCGCCGCTAGCCAATCCATAAACTTGGGAGCTGTTATGCATGAATGTGACATTGACCTCAGCGGCCGTATGTGACTGCCAACTAATTAAAATATTTAGCGTGTAGTAAGTATAGATATAAATTGTGGAGGTAATGAAACAGTTGAAGGAGCAGCGAGCAAGCAGGGTGTCTGGATGAGCAGGATAGCACGGTATCTTGATGCAACAGGAAAGCCCCTGAGCTCCCGACCAATGATGGCGTGGGAGCGAAGAGCTATAGAGAGCTATCCGCTGACAAAGCGGATACCTCGAGCTATCCGCTTACTAAGCGGATACCTCACCACAAACACCAAAACCGAGCCATCACCGCTCTGTACTTAAAAGTTAATCTGATTCTCTGTAATCGGAATGTGATTGGTGGCGCCCACTGCGAGCGCCCATGGCGGCCATCGGATTCTCCATACATAAACGGTCCAACCTGGTCCATGCTCAGCATTCGAATTCCCGATTACTTGATCTACACCCCAACATGCCCAACAGCCAACAAAAAGCTCTATTTATGCTCGCAACATTTGGCGACTTCGCCGTCCGCAGCACAGACATCCCCGCACCCGGCCCCGGCGAGTTATTGATCAAGAACGGCGCCGCCGCGCTCAACCCCGTAGACTGGAAGATCCAAAAAGATGGATTCACCATCAAAGAGTTCCCGAGCATTTTCGGGATGGACCTTGCCGGAACCGTGGAGGAGGTCGGCGAGGGGGTAACCGCATTTCAGAAGGGCGACAGAGTGTATGTCGTCCCAAATTCCATCTCGAGCCAGGAATGACTGTGACTTACTTTCAATGGCGTATATCAGTTTGGGCGCGGGCTTCTGGAGGACCAGACAGGGTGCGTTGCAACAGTACACCATCACCACGGCCAAGTTCACGGCCAAGGTGTGTGCAATTGTCCTGAATCGGGCGAGTGAACGGGGGGGTAATTAAACGAGACGCGTAGATACCCGAATCTGTTTCAGTCGAAAAGGCGGCCACCGTTCCACTTGGGGTAACGACGGCCGCGGTAGGGCTCTACCACACCAATCGATTTGGCGCAGGGTTGACGGCGCCATGGGCGCCAGGCGGCAAAGGGAAGTACGAGGGGAAGCCCTTCGTCGTTCTCGGTGGGGCGTCCTCTGTCGGCACATTCGGTTAGTCTTTGGATTATTCAACTCTCCCCGTTCAAAATAAACATGCTCATCCCATCGATATTCAAGCCATTCAGCTCGCAAAGTTATCCGGCTTCTCTCCCATAATCACCACAGCGTCGCCCCACAACACTGCCTATCTTGAGTCTCTGGGCGCCACTCACGTTCTCGACCGACACCTCGACTCCGCAGCGCTGAAGAAAGCGGTGGCAAGCATCACCAAGCTGTCCTCCGATATCGTCTATGACTCCATATCGCTTCCGGATACCCAGAAGGTGGCGTACGAGATCCTTTCTGCAAACGGTACATTGGTGCTTGTTTTGCCGTCCAGCGTGGGAGAGCCGACCGATGGCAAGAGGGTTCTGAACACGGCGGGGAGCCCGTTCGTACCGGGCAACGAAGAAATTGTTGCTGGTCTATATGCGAATCTGGAGAGCTACCTGGCCTCCGGCGTCATTCAGGTGTGTGTCTTCTTATTTTCTGCTGCTGTGAGCTAAGACATGACCGTGATATCCCCAGGCCAACCGCGTGGAGATTTTGCCAGGCGGGCTTGACGGTATTGTGGGAGGTTTAGGTCGGCTGCGTGAAGATAAAGTCAGCGGTGCCAAGCTCGTCGTGCGTCCGCAGGAGACGCTTTGATTACAGATGTAAATAAAGCTATCAAATAAACCATGGGTTTCATCGCCATGCATCGCAGCGTAAAGTCTCAAAATGTCCGCGGCGGAGAACTTGGAACACCAAAATCGAGCCCATTATACTGTACTGACGGCCAAAGGAGCTCAGGTTCCTTTGGCAGGCTTATCCTAGTATAATTGTCCAGTATATACGACATGCAGTAAATCAAATGAATATAACCTGAAGTGTTTATTGTCCATAGTGAAAGCAAGATGGTGGAATTGATGAAGTGAGGTTGTGGCAATTATTATGGGTGCAATGAAGGGAAGGGTATGCTAAGAGTCGGAATGCCTTTAACTAGATTAAACGGGAATATTGATGCGATTGCAGGATTGTGTAGTGCTTTAAACATTACTAACCGCATAGTCAGCCCGCAGTTTTCAAGGACAAGGGAGGGAGAAACGAACTTTGATTATGATACGCCCACCACCTCCACGTCGATACCATCACCACGGCTGCGCAGCCAGCACCTCCGAAACCTTGACCACCAGCTCATACTTGTTCACCAGCTCCGCCGAAAAGTACGCCTTTGCCCCGCTCACGCCCTGGCCGCGCACGACCTCGCTGATGCGGTCGTACTCTGCAGGCCTGTCCGCGCGCGCGATCTGGCACACGAATTCGCGCTTTTTGTTGTACACCATCAGATTTCCCGCGGCCGCCGCGGGGGATACGCCCTTGTGCGTGCCCAGCCACGGCACCTGCACCTTGATGACCATGACCTTGGTTTTGGTCGCGGACGCCTTGGGGGCGCGCGGGCCGCGGGTGTGCCGCTCGGGCGTGGGCGCCGTCGGGATGCCCATGGCGGTGCGCGTGTATGTGGCAGTCGGGACGATGCACCAGACCATGCCCTCTGCGTAGTCGGGCTTCAGGCTCACGGTGTTTGCAGTTGAGAAGGGGTTGCAGGTGTGCTTGTGCGTCGGCCAGTGCGATTCTACAGGTGCGTTCGTGAGCGATGCGTAGGGTGCAAGGTACAGGGACACTCACTTTGGCATGAGGTGGAACAGTACTTGATGCTGCGGCACTTGCTGCAAATCTTCAGCGCAATATCCGGGCCCGCGGTTTTGCAATTGCCGCATTGCTTCTCCGCGAGGAGCGCCTCCTCGCCCGCGCGCTTCCCGAGCCACTTGCTGACGGCCGCCACCACCTATGGCCCACACGACACGAAAAACGCCCGCGGCACGATACCATCCGCGTCCAAAATCGCCAGGTCCGAGCCAAACTCCATGAGCAGCTCTATCGCGGGGATGTTGCCAGTCATGAGCGTGCTCACGATGGGGATCTGCCCGTAGCGGTCGCGGTGGTTCACGTTCGCGCCTGCGACGAGGAGAATGCGTGCGAGGTCGAGGGGGGAGGACGCGACGTGCTGGGTGGCGTGCGTGAGCGCGGTGAGCCCCGTGATGTCTTTGCGGTCTGGGGGGCAGCCGCGGGCGAGCAGGTAGGAGAGGGTTTCTGCGTGCTTCATGGGCACCGGTGCGTGTGTAATACGGTGTTTCCCGGAGACGACAATGGTCGCGTATCCAAATCTGAGCGCGCCCTCTGTGCCGATTAGATCAGGCGCTCGGCCGGATTCAACCATCCATCTGGGTAATTGGGATGGTCAATATACGCAAACGGCGGGGAAGTAGTGTACATACACACCATCATCACTCTTTCTAGATTACCGTTATGGCAATACATCGCGAATTCGGAGAGCAGCATATGGTTGAACCCTTTTGATTCTGTGTATATTACAACAAGTCAGTACTATAAACTGCCAGCGCAGAAGCTTTAGAAGCGGACGCACGTTCGCAGTACATGTTGCGCAGTTTTTGGCCCCCCTTCGCGAAGTCGAGATAGCCTGGCTGGTCGACTATTCCCTGCATTTCCGGCGGGATGACCACACCGCCGCTCCCAGGGATTGTCAACTGTGTGACCATGCTGCGAGGTCGCTTCGACTCGTTTGAGGGGTTAGGACAAGCTTAAGCCGGGACCGGTGTCAAATCAAGTTCACATCATAGGCGCGCGCTCAGGTATTATGTAATGCACGATGCAACTGCTTGGCACCTGCACTGACTGTCACCACCTTCCTAAATCTCGAGTCTCAGGTCGACGTTCGCCGTGGTGTATGATGATGTGTCCGACTCTTCGGCTTTCTGCTTACCGATTAATCACCATAGCTTTGTAATAGGCTGATTCTTGGACGGAATCTTAGGTGGGTCAACCCTGCTCTCTACGGTAAGTCAGATCTGGGAATTGTATAATGTAATTAGTATGACTCCTAGATCTAAGGCCATCGATATCGGCCGCGAATTCTCCATGGCCGTATATAACCGATCCAACCTGGTTCAATTCAGCATTCCCAATTACTTGATCTACACCACAACATGCCCAACAGCCAACAAAAAGCTCTATTTCTGCTCGCAAAGTTTGGTGACTTTGCCGTCCGCAGCACAGACATCCTCGTACCTGGCCCCGGCGAGTTGTTAATAAAAAATGGCGCTTCGGCACTCAACCCCGTAGACTGGAAGATCCAAAAACATGGATTCGCTGTCGAACACTTCCCGAGCATTATCGGGATGGACCTCGCTGGAACCGTGGAGGAGGTCGGCGAGGGCGTAACTGCGTTCCAGAAGGGCGACAAAGTGTATGTCGTCCCAAATTTCATAGTGAGACCGTGACTCACCTTCAATGGCATATGTCAGTATGGGCGCAGGTTTCTGGACGAACAGGCAGGGTGGCTTCCAACAGTACACCATCACTACAGCCAAGTACTCTGCCAAGGTGCATCCAATTATTCTAAATTGAGCGAGTGACAGGGAACTAATTAAATGAAACGCGTAGATACCTGAATCTATTTCGGTTGAAAAAGCCGCTACCGTTCCACTTGGAATAATGACGGCTGCTATAGGACTGTACCACACCAAAGACTATGGTGCAGGTTTGACGGTGCCATGGGTGCCAGGCGGGAAAGGAAGATACGAGGGGAAGCCCTTCGTTGTGCTCGGGGGTGCATCCTCTGTTGGCGCATACGGTTAGTTTCGGAGTATTCAATTTCACCCCCTCAAGAGGAATATGAATATGCTCATCCCATCAACATTCCAGCCATTCAGCTCGCAAAACTGTCCGGCTTCTCTCCAATAATCACCACGGCGTCGCTCCACAACGCTGCCTATCTTGAGTCTCTAGGCGCCACTCACGTTCTCGACCGACACCTTCACTCTGCTGCGCTCAAGAAAGCGGTGGCAAGCATCACTAAGCTGTCCTTCGATATCGTCTATGACTCCCTGTCGCTTCCGGATACTCAGAAGGTGGCGTACGAGATCCTTTCTGCAAACGGTACCTTGGTGCTTGTTTTGCCGTCCAGCGTGGGCGAGCCGACCGATGGCAAAAAGGTAAAGAATACGGTGGGGAGCCCGTTCGTACCGGGCAACGAAGAAATTATTGCTGGTCTATATGCGAATCTGGAGAGCTACCTTGGCTCCGGCGTCATTCAGGTGTGTCTTCTTATTTTCTGCTGTCGTGAGCTAAGTCCTGACCGTGATATCCCAGGCCAACCGTGTGGAGATTTTGTCGGGCGGGCTTAACGGTATTGTGGGAGGTTTGGGTCGGCTGCGTGAAGATAAAGTCAGCGGTACCAAGCTCGTCGTGCGTCCGCAGGAGACACTTTGATTACGGATGTAAATAAAGCGGGCAAATGAACCGTGGGCTTCATCATCATGCATCACAGCGTAAAGTCTTAAAATGTCCGCGGCGGAGAACTTGGCAATATTCTCAGAATTCCATAGGTTTGGCGATAGTTTTCACCGAGAACACCTTGAATGGAAACTTAATCGAGTTAGCAATGATTCTTATCACTTTCCCATTAATATAATGACCGACAAGGCCAAATTATCCAAGTACAAACTGAGATATACATGTTTATTTAAATCCATCGACTCGGAAACGCTCAGCTTTCTGTCCTCCCTACTGCTCTCGCTCCCGCAGCACTTGCTCCAGGTGAGCTTCCGGAGAAGCTAATCGCAGCACCGTGTTTACACGGGCTCCCTTCTCCAGCAGCAGCTTGACAAGCTCGAGGTGACCTCGCGCCGATGCTGCCTGCACTGCCGTGCCATAGTACCCTGCCAAGATGTTTACATCGGCTCCCTTCTTCAGCAGCAGCTTGACAAGCTCCAAGCGACCTCGTGCCGATGCTGCCTGCAGTGCCGTGCCATAGTAACCTGCCAAGATGTTTACACCGGCTCCCTTCTCCAGCAGCAGATTGACAAGCTTGAGGTGACCTCGCGCCGATGCTGCCTGCAGTGCTGTGCCGTAGTACCCTGCCAAGATGTTTACATCGGCTCCCTTCTCCAGCAGCAGCGTGGCGAGCTGGAGGTTATCCATTTCGGAAGCTATTTGCAGCGCCGTGGCATAATCACTTCCCATGGTGTTACCATTAACGCCCTTGGCGTTGGCATCAGCTCCCTCCTCCAGCAGCAGCGTGACAAGCTTAAGGTTGCCATGTTCAGAAGCTATCTGCAATGCCGTGCCATCGCGCCTGCCCCTGCCATCAACATCCGCTCCCTTCTCGAGCAGCAGCTTGGCTAGCTCAATGTCACCGTTTTCGGAAGCCGTTTGCAGCGCAGTGCCATAATACCCCCCCTTGAAGTTGGCATTGGCTCCCCGCTCCAGCAGCAGTTTTGCAACATTAAGGTGGTCGTTACAAGATGCTGCTATCAGTGGCGTACTCCTCGCTCCGCCTACTGCGTCAATATCTGCGCCGTTGTCGAGTAAATGTTGCACAACTTTTGTTAAGCCGGCGAGGCAAGCATAATAAAGGGGGGATGCAATTTCGTCTAAAGACATTGGCGGCCCAACCTTGTGAGCTTCTTCACAGTCCGGGTCGTGTAACTGAACCCATATGAGCATCGCAGTGCTCGATGGGAAAGTGAAAATTTTGAGCAGTAGTTGTTGAAGAGGAGGAAAATCTGTAGAATCTGCGCTGGCAGAGTGAAAATGAGACACCCAATAGGCAGCCGCATATCGTCCTAGCGGGAATGAGGAGTTGATACAATCTTGCGAAATGGACGCGGTAGGTTCTCGAACACGGTCGAAATACAGAAGATACGCGAGGCAAGTATGAGCAATCACGGAGTGTGAAAGCTGCTTGCTGGTGGTGCCTTTTTTCTTTGCCTCAGATTCCAAGCGCTCCATAAGATACTCTTTGACAGAGAAGTGTGCTAGTTTCACCACCCCTTTTAATCTATCAGCAGACCGTATGTGATCAATCAAAATGATATCGCACCGTTGACCTCAATGGCAAGCCCATCGCAAATGCCCAAGACATCTTCAGACTTCACGCAACGCCTGAGAGGATCGTAGAATGGACCATTAATCCTGTTGAGATCCACAGCAACAATCTCTGCGATTTCGTTCACCGTCATCGCACGTTTTGAGAACGCTAGCCATTGCAACAATCTCATTAGATCGTTTGGACGGCTGCTATGTTTGAAGATCTCTGCGTACGACTTGGTGAAGCTTTTGGGTAAGGTTTTCAACTTGTCATCTAGGTCCTCTTTGCTGCACCCCTTCACGTCTTGCAGTCGTTCCGCCACATATCGAAACCTATAATAAACAATTTTATACCAGTATGAACATAGACGGTAAAGAATGTTGCTCACATGCCATCGGAACGGGATAAAAGAGAATCTTTGATTATCTGCTTGTCGACATCGTTCCATTGGTCCATCTGGGCGAGTTCTGTATCCAGATAGAGTTTAATGTCGCTCTCCGTGGCCTGATCTGTGATCGAGACATGTTGAAGTCTTAGCCTACTAGAGCCTGAGAGAGCCGCGAGGCTCCGCTTGATTTCTTGGTCGGGATGACTCGTGATCATGAGGTGAAGCTTCCCCGAGGTCTTCAAAGTCACAGATTGGATCCACTTGAGAATACTGGCCCTTCCAGTGTACACGTCTAGTGAGTCCATGACGATATATACGTCCTCAAAGCCTTCTAAAACGCGCAGGAGAGTATCTTCAATGCAGATATGAGATGGTTGGCGGTGCCCATTATCGCAGGCGTGATATAGCTCTGCCAACGCATCAAGTGTTGCGTTGTCACATCTATCACAGAGCTGTGACACCAGTGATCGAGTGAGCTTGTGGTGGGCCAGGAGCTCAGGCTGCTCCGAATAGTTGCTTCCATCGAAGAAAAAGGACGCGCAGCCTCTGACTAAGGGTTTCAACCTGCAGAAATCGATGATATCTCTGATGGCAGACGAGCTATGCAAATATAGTTGAGTATTTTCTGGCAGATAGCAGAGGAGAAACCCCGCACCATAAAGTAGTCGTTCCACTTCCCGCTGGTAAAAATGATCATGAGCAATGACGGATCACTTCTACGATGCCAGACACATACGACCACCTCGAAGCCAAAGTATCGAGCCTGACTGATACTTCCACCCCAAGAAATCCAATCCGGCAAGGAACCAAGACCCCGTCCCTTCCAGATGAAGATTGCGTGCCGCATCATATATCGATGAAGTATCTGAGTCCGTCGAATACAATATCCACCTCTGGACTTCCTTTCCTGAAGACGGGAGGTATCAACGTTGGGTCCAGTTCGTGAACAGGAAAGAAAAGCGCACTAAGATGCTCGCGCTGAATGCTTTTAACACTGTCAAGGCATATATGATTATGCTTCTCGGCGAGGCCTTTACATAGTGCCTGGCAGCTTGCGATTCTGGATGGCATATTAGGCAATGCATGCGTTGCGATTCGCCCTGGTCCGCCGAGACCAGATGAGAGCGACATGGGAAGACGTGAATACCAGAACTTTGCTTTTCCCTTAGGCTGGTGGGACGGGTGATAAGAAACGTAATCGTGTACTATCCTTGCAGCTTCCAGTGTCGCTCTTGCAATCTCTTCGATATCAAAGACATCGGCCTTGACAGCGCCTGGAATTTCTTGCAGTTTGTCGTAAAAACTGGCGGCTGCTGCCATGTCGCGAACACTTTTCAATAGATCTAGAATACTTTGATCTTGCGCTAGCCGGGAGTTCTGTGTAATCTTATGTGTGCGGTAAGTTAGACAATGTACAGGCATTTACTAGGGATCCCATGCTTAGAAATATCTCACTTTATACGCCGAAGACAGCACAATCCAGGCTCCTGTTAACATTGGATGCGCCTGTTGCAAATTTTCCATGAGAGCTCCTCTGTAGAAATTAGATGAACCTACGGCGGCAGACTGATTGATAACAGGCACGATCGCCTGAAGCACAGTACCAAGCGTCGCACCGGTGGTAGTGGCCATCAATGCAGCTTCAGAACCCTTGAACTGCGTAAGATGTGATATTGCCACGTCGACGGTCTTCATTAACTCTGAGTGAGACTCTTTGACAAGATCAAACTTGACGGCGAGGCGCGATTTGCCAGACTCGTCGTCATATTCTTGCTCCATGCCTTCTAAAAATCAGTTGACTGCTGCGGGTCAGGAGAATAGGCTTACTGGTGTTAATAAAATCTATGCCTCGCCCACTATATTCTGCTACAGCATGTTTCCGCCGGAGCCGACTCTTGCGGTATATGACAATGTCGATATCGGATGATGCTATAAATTTACTGAGAACAAGGTAGATATCAGAACCAATTCAAAGAGAATGAAGATCACATTATGCACGACTTACATAGTCTTCTGTTCTTTCCACCGAGGTGGAGATTCGCATGGCATATTCGCTGACTTAAACACCTCCTTTCCATCGATTTTCAAGATAACATAGTGGTCTGTTTTCGGACTCGTAGTTTGCTGTTGCAAACCGGAAATTACCCGTATATCTGATAATGGATCAGATAATCAGTAGCGAGTGCCCAAAGACAGTGTCTGGCTATGCGCACCTATCGCAGTTGCAGAGATTATGAATTGAGGCGGCATGTGTGGCTATTCGCAGATTCAGAGAATCGATGTCAGACGCGAGGACATGAAAGCGTTGAGGATGAAGCATTCTCACCAGCCCAAGGGAAGACACTGATTGGTAGTTAATATAGAATGAGATCCATGACACATGAATGTAGTGCGAATATCCTCGCTTCAGGGCCGGAATCGAGCTTCATGAGGCTTCATTTCACCTCATGTCGACTTTGAGCACGAAAAAGCGGTTCGGAGAGCGACGGATCTACTTAAAGCCGAATGTGAACATGTGAACTTTGAAGCAGATCCAGATTCCAGAAATCAGTGAAATGGTGCCGGTCCAGTGAATTTCAAGTCCGTTGCGAGACGGCCGGAAAGCTCCGGAAAGTCAGGTAAGTATGTAGGTAGGCCTAGAATACGTCCGGCTTGAAATGGGCGCAACAATGATGCCAGTATATGAGCGGCGTTGCTGTGAGGTGTTGGTTGTGATAGTACCGATTAGTACTGATTGTTGAGACTTAACATGCGCGGGAGCAAGCATCTTGACACCGGAGGACACCAGTGACTGCAAAGGAAGCTGGAAAGAAGCGGGAAACGAAAATAATTTGAATACATATGAAATGACATCCCGGGCCGAACATAAATTATTTGGGATGATAATAATATCCCGTGACTTCTTGTCCGTCCAAACAACCGGTCATTAGGTGATATCATGTAATATTACCGAAATCAACATCGGTGTTATTAACTGTAATACCGTCTTCCGTGGAAGCCATACTTATCAGTGGAAGCCTATACACGTCCATCGAGGATACTTTTTCTAAACCACTATTCCCCTATTTCCTAGTTCGCCTACTTCTGCATACTCACGAGTGTGCAATTCTAAAGCTCGCCCAAGAACAACAGGACAGCCCTATCGCCCTCACCCTCGCCACCAATCAGATATGTTGCCACCCTCGCCCTCACCCTCACCCTCACCCTCACCCTCACCCTCACCCTCACCTCCATCCTCACCTTTCCCCCTTTCCTTCGCAACCACCATAGCGAGTGCTGATGGGGTACTCATTACGGATTCTCGTCCCTTGGGATGGATTTTGTGGTCGGAATTAACTGTCTGTGCAGGATGCATCGTCTGGAGAGACTGCGGGGAAACATCATCCAGCGGGTCACTAGCATCCCGAAGCGGCTCCAAGGATGTTGCTGAATTCAGCTGTAATTACGAGAGATCGGCACATGAAGATAAATCACAGAGATAGGTCACTCACTTGTTGAAGGGCTGAGGCATATTCTGAACTCCGTGAATACAACTGAGCCGATTTCATCACAACTATGGCCTCTGCCAATAGGCCAGGGTCACTGATCGTGCCTAACGCTCCCACAAGTAGACTGATGAATGACTTCGACTGCGGTAACTTGGACAGATCGGGCTGCTTGTCAACCTCGTCCAATATTATCCTGCACAAGCCCACCAGTCGCCTTTGGTCCCGGTGACAAGAGTACCGGGCGTTAAGATACGGCAGCATGTCTGTCATGGCGTGGTTTGCTAGCAAAATTGCATGGTTGTCCTCCAGCGGTAATATGCAAAAAGGCCTCAGGAGGGCGATAAGAAGGTGGATGTGGCCCCGACAGAGGAATAGTGATTTGGGGCCATCGGCCTCTAGAAAGCTCATCAACTTTGGCTGCTCAGCCGGTAGTAGCCTTTCATAGAGCCGCGATGATCTTTCTTCCACCCCTATCACAATTGTCCGGGAGTTTTCGGAGGGTGGGTTACGGATGGGATGCATATCTTCATTGGAAATTGCGCGCCCAAATATTAATGCGCTGTCGAAAGTTCGTTTCCTGTGCAGCGAAGCAACTGTTCGCCTCAAGGGGAAGAGCTTCCGCTGAAAAGATGTCACAATATGGATCAGTGCGCATGTCGCGAACTTCGAGAGCAATCTTGAACTGCTGTGCACCAAGATGTTGTCCAAATGTTTAGCTTCCAGGTGGACTCTGTGGGCTTGTAGGATATCGTCCCCTAGATCTGCTTCATGCAAATCGATCACTAGATCTGCCGTATAGAAAGTGGCCGATAGAAACGTCAAAACGCGTCGTTCCAACCTTTCATTGTTATCGAGATTGAACAGGCGAGGGTTCAGTGCTGTGCTTAGTGAAACATGTTTGGCGAAATATCGGAACAATGCATCCTGGAACTCCGGACAGAATTTGAAAGATGTGTCCCTGTTCCCAATACCATATGCATCGGCGAGCTCGTGCTTATTTCCCAATTTAGGAATGATTTCGGCGAGAGATACTAGTCCGCCCCATGCTTTGATAGTATGGAAGGCCCAGCCAAATTCGCTCGCGTGCGATGTATTCAGACGCGCTGCTTGATGCTTGTGGATATCACGACTATCCTGTCCAGCTTGAAGCAATAGCAAGTTCTTTACGTGCTTGACCACATTTGCTTGAGCGTTCATGGCAGCATCAGCGACTAGCTGATCCAATTCCACGGCCATGGGCATGATCACCCCACGCAGTGTTGCCTCGTATGTGTGAAGGAGATCCCAGGAATCGGCGGAGTAGATTTCACATAGCTTAGCGATGGCATTCAAGCAGGTAACACTCCTCGCTCGCCTGGAAGCCGGTACCAGACTGCCAGTCCCGGCGCATGTCTGCAAAAGCGCAATAATACGCGGAAGGAGCTGGGCTTTTTTGTTCATAAGGAGTTTGCGCATCGGAAGCGAGTCATAATCGGAAGCCTCCGGTATGGCTTTGATGAAGGTCACGAACTCTTTTTCTTCTACCAATAAGTCCCAGGGATTGATCTCGGCCTGGAATATTTCGCATAGCGCGGCGATGGCATTTACACAAGTAATGCTCCTAGCTCGCCTGACAGCCAGTATCAGACCGCCAGACTTGTCGCATGTTTGAAATAGCGCAATGATACGCGGAAGGAGCCGTGCTTCTGGCTCCATAAGGATTTCCCGCATTGCATGCGAGTCTGCATTTGATGTGCAGAAGGCTGGTATTCCCTCGACGAAAGGCAGCAGTTCTTTGTCTTCGGTCAAATTTTTGAGTGTCCATGATAGAGCTCTGATGTCCCTGTCAATGAGACCAGGGCGATTGGCACGAGCTACGACTTCTCGGCTTTGCCACATGCTGCCTACGAGTCGGTTCCATTTTCTGTCTAAGCGATATCGAAGGAGGTCGAAGAATCGGAGGAACACCCAAACGAGCTCCGAGAGTGGTGTTCGAAAAGGAGATTGGCGATGAAAGACGGGCAGGATAGTGATGAGGATATAGAGAGTACCACATGCTGTAACGATGGATATTGTCACCCATGCGATTTGGCGATTGATCTGGTACAAGAAATCCACGAGTCCGGCAAAGAAGAAGAATACGGAGGCATGAAGCAAGGCTGGGATACCCTCCACCACCGCCGACATCTTGAACTTCACCATGCCTTCGTATAGGTACGCTCGAATGCGGGCTTGGACGTACGGCGCGGGCCTTCTCTGAATGGCCTGCAGATAATTTCGCGCCCTGGAAGGCTCTTGATCAGGCAGATCCACGATATTGATAGCAATACTCACCATTGCTGCACCAGAGTTGCTGCTAATGCGCAAGTTAAAGCAAGACAAAGGCTAAGGAACCAGAACGCATTGACGCGCAGGGAAGACGATGTAGGAGTGAACACTGTGGTCGTAGATGTTTGATTCTCCGATGTGCTTCCACCTAGATGCTGAGCGATTTGCTGCAGCAAGGCAATTGTCGGTTCATTGGGGTCTGGCATCAGGCCGTTGTAGCTTTCGATGATGAAAGCCGTGATGATCGCCGAGAACAGTCCAGCCTATCGATGTGGAGTCAGTCACTTCGAATTATTAGCTCAAGGTGAAGACACACAAATATGAGAATTCCGTCCATGTCTTTCGACCAGCTCTCGATCAGAGCTTTATCGTGTGGGATCGCTTCTTTCATGTAAACTGACCAGATCCTAGCCGACGGATCACCATATGTGTCCTGAGGCTCTGTATCTCCCGACAACCCTGTAGCACCTAAAGCCCAATTAGTACCAACATCCCAGCGAGAGAGACTCTCGAATCATCATGCTCTACCTGCCATGCTTTCAAACCCAACCCCACTACCACGTTCATTGTCTGTCTTTTGCTCCATGATCGCGACAGCGTGAAAAAAGTCTTAAAGATATAGTTCTCCCTTGGTTCTCCCTGGACTCGGACATGCTGTATTGAAGAGGGGCTGCCATGCCGTATTTGTCAAACGCCGAAGCCTCATGTCTAATCACATTGAGAGTCAGAGACCACGTGTATTACTATATAACAGCGCACACACCTCAATATAATTGTTATCGTTATCTCGTTAATTTTAAAATGCTGAGATGTCTGACTGTATTGCGGCCAGGAGTAGAAGTCCATCTGACACGCACACTTTTGCTGATGTATTGATGAACAAGCGTAAGCAGCCCCCAAGCCACGTCTGGCCACGCGTCGATTCAGAGGTTGCGGGGAGAGAGGCAATTTCGAAGCTGCTGGCCGCGGCTCGCCGGCTGCAATCAGACCTCAAATTATGCACTGAGATCAAGGGAGATTGTCGGACTCGTACTTACCAGCCTCTGTGACGGTACGGTCGAACGGGTTCAATAAGTCCCATGTCGAGCCCAGAAGGGTATGAAAACCGACCCTAAAGTACTTCCTTTTGCTTCCGTCAAGGAGTCGGACAATGACAGCAATCTTGAATCGACTCTTTCGCAACTCTTTCGGCGCGATATTTGCGCGATATCTACTACCTTAAGTTCGTCATCTGTCCCCAAGGCCTTCTGAACTTAGCCTATTTCGTGTGACTGTCACCTGAGAATCAGGGCAATGAACATATTTTTCGCCCGAGGCTCGCCCCAGTCACCAAAAAGCCTGGCGGATTGCCATTTTGAACCTCGTTTTGAACCTATCATAGACAAAGTTCGTCCCGCGTCACAAGTATGTACATCTGAACGTGCGAACTATTCAGTGACCTCGGTCACAAAAAATCAACCTGAACCTAAGGTCGTATTGGTACAGTGTTACGTGGACATTGGGGCGCAAGGAGAGTCTGAATTTATTGGGAGGACATCGTGGTCGCTGACTGCAAGCACCCGCATTCACTGTCGCCGCCGATAAAATGACACCTTACATCTTGACATCATGTCACCTTACTTCAGTTCTCGAGAAGTCTGGGTCCTTTCCCTGTGCATAATCATGGTCTTTGGCTCTGTGGAACCCAGCGATATTTTAATGCACAGTGCAAGCACTTGCACTGGCCGTCGCCACCTTCCTAAATCTCGAGTCTCAGGTTGGCGTTCGCCGTGATGTATGATGATGGTCCGACTCTTCGGCTTTCTGATTGTGATAGGTCTATAACACAAATGTGTTGTGGTATCGCGCCATTAATATTCCACCCTTCTTGATTACTTGCAACACACATCTTGGACATTAATAATGCTTACCGATTAATCACCATAGCTTTGTAATAGGCCGATTCTTGGACGGAATCTTAGGTGGGCCAACCCTGCTCTCTGTAAGCCAGATCTCTAAGCTTTGGGAAGTGTATAATGTAATTAGTATGACTCCTAGATCTAAGGCCATCGATATCGGCCGCGAATTCTCCATGGCCGTATATAACTGATCCAACCTGGTGCAATTCAGCATTAATATTCCCAATTACTTGATCAACGCCACAACATGCCCAACAGCCAACAAAAAGCGCTATTCCTGACCTCAAGGCTTGGCGATTTCGCTGTCCGCACCACGGACATCCTCGTACCTGGCCCCGGCGAGCTGCTGATCAAGAATGGCGCCTCCGCGCTCAACCCCGTAGACTGGAAGATCCAAAAACATGGATTCGCCGTCGAGCACTTCCCGAGCATTATAGGGATGGACCTCGCCGGAACCGTGGAGGCGGTCGGCGAGGGCGTAACCACGTTCCAGAAGGGCGACAGCGTGTATGTCGTCCCAAATTCCATCTCGAGCCTGTAATGACCGCGACTCACTTTCAATGTCCTATATCAGTTTGGGCGCAGGTTTCTGGAAGACCAGACAGGGTGCGTTCCAACAGTACACCATCACCACGGCCAAGTTCACGGCCAAGGTGGGTTCAATTATCCTGAATTGGTGAGCGACGGGGAGCTAATCAAATGAGACGCGCGTAGATACCCAAATCTATTTCAGTCGAACAGGCGGCCACAGTTCCACTTGGGATAACGACGGCCGTGGTAGGGCTCTACCACACCAATCAATTTGGCGCAGGGTTGACGGCGCCATGGGCGCCAGGCGGTAAGGGGAAGTACGAGGGGAAGCCCTTCGTCGTTCTCGGAGGGGCGTCCTCTGTCGGCACATTCGGTTAGTCTTTGGATTATTCAACTCTCCCCGTTCAAAATAAACATGCTCATCCCATCGATATTCAAGCCATTCAGCTCGCAAAGTTATCCGGCTTCTCTCCCATAATCACCACAGCGTCGCCCCACAACACTGCCTATCTAGAGTCTCTGGGGGCCACCCACGTTCTCGACCGACACCTCGACTCCGCAGCGCTGAAGAAAGCGGTGGCAAGCATCACTAAGCTGTCCTTCGATATCGTCTATGACTCCATATCACTTGCGGATACCCAGAAGGTGGCGTACGAGATCCTTTCTGCGAACGGCACACTAGTGCTCGTTTTGCCGCCCAGCGTGGGAGAGCCGACCGATGGCAAGAAGGTTCTGAACACGGCGGGGAGCCCGTTCGTACCGGGCAACGAAGAAATTGTTGCTGGTCTATATGCGAATCTGGAGAGCTACCTGGACTCCGGCGCCATTCAGGTGTGTCTTCTTATTGTCTGCTGTTATAAGCTATGACCTGACCGCGCTGTCTCAGGCCAATCACGTGGAGATTTTGCCGGGCGGGCTCAACGGTATTGTGGGAGGTTTGGATCGGCTGCGCGAAGATAAAGTCAGCGGTGCCAAGCTCGTCGTGCGTCCGCAGGAGACGCTTTGATTACGGATGTAAATAAAACAGCCCAATGCACCTGCTGCTTATCAGCTGGATACTCCTGTAATGATGCAATGTACAACGGACTTATCAGATGTGTTCCCTTATTGAAACTCAAGAGCCGCACATAACGGCCGGTTTAGTTGAGACCATTCGATGTGGACATTCCTCCCTTGAATCTCCTTTCCTTGAGTAACACTCTGTTCGTCTTCTAACACGTCACACAAATAGTCAACACGGTAATCATTGGACATGCTGATAACTACACCGTGTGTAGTTAACGCCTGAAATCGAATTTTCTGTGATGTTGTTGGTCGAGCAGCTGTGTATATGCAAACAATGAGAAGAGTAAGGATTTGTGCGCACCTTGGTCCGCCAGTGTTTCGATTGGGCGAGGCTTGTCACGGCGTCTTCGGCAGCACCGTGAGCACTGCTGGAGACGCCGTGGCGGCCCCCATAACCGGTGTTAGTCCCAGTGCTCTCAGTTTATTGGGCTAGCCTTCTAGGCGACAAATTTACAAATCTATCCCCAAGGAAGCTAAATGGACCATTTTGCTAGCGTTTTCGGGGATCCGCACGGCCAGCTTGTAAGTCGCTTTCCCCTTGTCTTGTAACGACAAAACAACATCTGAGATATTCATAGCATCAGTTGCCGCATAGATGAAACGAAGCGCCTACAATGAATCTACTTTCATTTGGTCAACGACTAGATGCTTGTAGTAGCTCGGCCAGTTCAATCTCCAGCGAACCATAGGGCGCATTGGAAGACTCGTCGAAGAGGTCGATTCTGTGGCCTCGGTTCAAGCTAAACACGGTCATCTCGGAAGGCGGTCTACATTGCAAACAAGAAGTTAGCCTGGCACTCACAGTATGTTCTGCGCTGATAGAGTATGAAATTCGCCTGGCTACGATCCTGCACCTAGTGGTCTCCCAATCTCGCTCGTGTGAGAGGGTAGAGTTGGACAGTGGCGGAGATTACACTAATACTGGTGAAGGCATCGCTCGATAGAGCTAAGAACTTGGAGGTTTCAAGCAAGGAGACCGACACGCAATGTAATCGCCACTGTCCGATTTCCGAGCGCCGAAGCCCCTATCTGCCGCAAACTTGAACTTAACCATATTCTGACATTCTCATCCTATTGTATCTCTCCGCCCCATCACTTCCCGAGTCCTCCATTTCACGTTCCTGCCTTAAATCAGACGTGTGCCTCGATGGATAATGCCAGACGGAGCCCGTTATGGGAGACCGACGACTTGTTACGACTGCGAGACCGAGCAGCACATGGCACTTGGGAGATTGCATGGAAATCTCCAGGATTAATATTTGTTGGGAGATTGTCTCGATTGTCTCAACTGTCCTTGCGGGACATTTTCCGACACTTCAGATCTGCTTGCAATCAGAAAACTACTCCGCTCTACATCCCCTGTAATGATGTAATGTACAATCGAGTGTGCCCCCGCGGCGATGTCCGTGTCGACCTTTGGAGACAAGGGCAAGTTGGTGCTTCCCCCCGCCAAGCAGCTCACCATCGGTACGCCAATCAGCAGTTACCGAGGGCGTCAACTGACGCATACATTACAGTGACATGCATGGACGCGCGGATAGACCCAGCGGCATCCCTTGGCATCCCCGAAGGAGACGCGCACATCATCCGTAACGCCGGCGGATCTGCGTGAGTATCTTCGCAGTGCTCGAAACCTGGACGCGACGCTGACTGCGATTCACGCTGTCGGCAGCAAGGACGCTCTGCGCAGCATCGTCATCTCCCAGCGCCTCCTCGGCACGCGCGAGGTCGCGGTGTTCCACCACACCAACTGCGGCATGCTCACTTTCTCCACCGACCAGCTGCGCGGCATCGTCAAGGACGCCGCCCCCGGCGACGCCGCAGTGGCCAAGCAGGTTGACGAGATCGAGTTCCTCGAGTTTAGCGACATCCACGCGGCGGTCAAGAGCGACGTCGAGTTCCTCAAGGCAAGCCCACTCGTGCTCAAGGAGACCGAAATCACTGGGTGGACGTATGACGTCGAGACTGGAAAGGTGCGTCGTTTTCCATGCGTAGTGGGTTAGGCGAAGCTGAGACGTGTTGTTTTAGATCGAGCGCGTCGTGTAGATTTTAGCTGTAACATCTCACCTGTATCACCACATCTGCATCAAAGATATATACCAAATGTACCGCCTGTTATGTTGGAGGCGTCGTTGTGCCCGGCAATTCTCCCTGACAAAAATTTAGTATGCCATAAGCCTGAGTAAACGTTGTGCTCGGGAGGCACGAGATCCGTCGCCCAAGAAGCCCACGAAGAGCAAGTTCAGTTGCAGGAGAGAACAGAGAAATAGGCAGTGAGAACTCGGGCTTTTATACTCCTCTGCGACTGTGGAAGTTTGCTATGCGCACACATCAAGGCATCTCTTTTGATTCCGCATGGCCAGCCCGTTAAACGAGGCCAGTCCAATTACGGCTACATTCCCTCAACAGTCAAGAGATTCTAGTAGAGTAAGTACACCTGCTTCGAGGAATATTCAGCAAACCCATCGGAGAATGCGCTCGAAATTCGAATATCAACTGACACTCACAAGTCACGATTGGATTTAAATCTGAATTCACAACCGCCCCTCCTCCCTCGCCTTCCCAATCCACCGAACAGTCTCCGCCCAGTTCCTGACGCGCCACAGCGGCACCTCTCCGCCCTCTCCCTTGCCGTCCCCCTTCCTAATCGCATCTATATCAACATCGTCCTTCTTCCAGAACTCCGGCCCCTCGGTAACGAGCCGCGCAGCGAACGCCCTGTCATCGCGGTTGTCGGTGGAGAAGGACTGCCGCTTGTTCCACTCGTACGCGCCAAAGAGGAGGACGGGCGTGGGCGGCCCGGCGGCGGAGGAGTGCGACGCGCAGTGCAGCGCGTTTTCGAGGGAGTCGTCGATGAGGAGCTTGGCGCCGATGCTCAGGCAGACCTGTGGGTGATCAATCGATCACGAGTGGTGCATTAGGGACTCAGGGACGCGGCAAGAAATGTGCGCAGGGGCTGCGTACGTCCTGCTTTGTGAGCTTCGTGATCAGCTCGTGCCCCTCTTTCAGCGCGGAGGCGTCTTCGAACTGGCCGGTGCATATTATGCTGTCGAAGAGACCTGTCATAGGAACGGGGTCGTCCGTTCAATTCAATGCTGCCCGCGTGCCGCGGCGTCTGGCTCAGGCTATGCACGTACCGGGGAAATTCTCCTCGATCCAGTCCCAGCTCGCGTCCCGGATGGCCTTCAGCCGCGCGGTCACGATGATCAGGCGGTACCCGAGATCGCGCAGCGCTTGGATGCCCTCGCGCGCGCCGGGCACGGGGCGCGCCCTGTGGATGTAGGTCCCCGCGTAGAACGCGTTTACTTTCTGGAAGCATTCTGCGGGGGTGCCCCAGTAGGGGTTCTGCACGGCGTCATGCATCAGTATATCATATATGGTATTGGTCTTTGCGGCACAAAAGCCGCGATCAGACTCGGACGCGGACGCGGACCTTCCAGTAGTAATAGTCTGCAGAACGACGCATCCATGAATACTGGCGGTCGGGGCGCAATTTAATGGAGGGGGACTCAACAGTAGAAGTCGTCGACGGTCATGTTGTGGCCCGGATAGTATTCGTTGAACCCTTCCCGGCGGCACCAAGTTCAGGTTCAGCGCGGTGTGGTGGGGTGATGACTCGGAGTCGGAACCGCTGCTCACAGTTGGCTACTTCTTGGTTTGTTTCTGAGAGGACATCGTCAAGATCTATGGCAATGACTGGGCCGCTGGAGGTGGGAGGCGAGATGTGGGACAGCTTTGCGAGGGAAGCAGACGAGTCCATGGTTGCATCTGAGGTAGAGCATTGATCGAATCGGAGTCGATCGTGTCAGGCGGAGTCAGTAGCGGCATGTTTCGTATCTCTGAACCGTGAATGCGACCAAGGGGGCAGACTCCTTCCCATTCGCTAGGGAAAAATCAAACTGATTATCGCGAACTTGTGCAAGTGCTGCATCTCGTATATCACCTTTTATCCCGAGTCCCCCACGTGTATTCCCATTAATTCCGCAACCTTATATGCCTTTGATTTTTCCCTAGCGACTGGCAAAAGTCGGTGTGGCGGTTTGCGTTTGTTTGGCTGTGGCGCTCGAATGCTGCACATCTCGCTGCAAAGTCAAACGCGCTACGATGTCGCGCTCCTCTTGATTTCAGTTCTCGTGCTCCATCAAATCACGATGGCTGTGATTACTCCGGACATGCAGTATCTTCAGGAATGTACTCCAAATTTTCACAGGTATAGTACTGAGAGAATGCATCAAAAATAGCCACTAATCCCGTCCTTAATGTACGACAACACAAGTCAGTAAGTCAATGATTCAGACTTCCCCGCCCGTGTTGGTGCAATTGTAATGATGTTGTTACCCGCCAGGATTTCTCGAATGACATGTACCTGCCAGAGACACGACTTGTACCCGAAGATCTTTTTGACCTCTGCTCAGACCTTCTCGTCATGATTTGGCAAGGTATGATTCATTCCGGCCATGTTGATATCAACCTAAAAGAGATTTGGCGAGCTGAGGCCCCCTGCAATAAGAGAAATTGTGTGTATGAACGAATGGGACACAGTCATGCGGCTACTTTACACTTGTAAATGACGCGCGTAAATCAGTGATATCATTGCCACAACCAAACAAACACAAGCCGCCACACCGACTTTTGCCAGTCGCTTGGGGAAAATGAAAGACACATAAGGTTGCGGATACAATTAAATACACGTGGGTTCGGGATATAGCGAGAGGGGCGATAAACGAGATGTAGCACTTGCACAAGTTCACGGTAATTTGTTTCATTTTCCCCAAGCAAATGGGAAGGAGTCTGCCAAGGGCGTTTCAGCGGCGTTGTCGGTGAAACCGACTCATCCTGCCACCCCCCGCGGGAATTCTTCCGGTCCGGCCCGAGCGACTAGTGCAGGCTTGGTTTTGGTTAATCTCAATATTAATGTGCATTGTCCTCTATGTTCTACACATCTTGTACAGTCCCCAATCAAACTCTTTTTCCATCAGGCATGGCCCAGGTTCCACGGGAGTTGACGATGTTGATAAGCCGGCTAGACTAAATTCAATACCGGAGGTCGATGTGTGACGAGAATATTAATGCCCCGGAGGTAGTCTCTGCAGCTTTTGGTTCAATAGATATGGTTTGGCGTCTTGATGTCGATACATGCCAACAGGAGTTGTTAAGCTGATCTCATTACTGCATTTGTCGCATACTACAAAGTGTATCTCGTCTCGAATGAAGGTCCAAAGTTGAACACCATCAGGGAAACTGATTAAAACTGGACTTGAGACTGGCTTTGCTGGAGACATTGAAGAGTAGTCATGGTGTGGAGGTTCAAACAGATGTCAAGCTCAAGGTTAGATGTATTGTGTAGATAGCCAAAACGTAGGAGCAATCTGAACAGGACAGCACTGCTATGGAGGTGCATTGCCACACACAGACCGGCAGAATTCCCACGGGGGGTGGCAGGATGAGTCGGTTTCACCGACAACGCCGCTGAAACCCCCTTGAATGTGACCATAACCTTGATCCAAGTCGGACATGTGCAGATTGTGGGCAGGTTATAGCCTCCCTAGGCAGCCTATAATGTTCCCAATGATGACAGTCAATCAACCACAGTATAGTCTGCAACTACGCCACCATTCCGGAATCGCCGTCCCGATGATATGAATAGTTTCGCACCTGTTTTGGGTCAAAAGAAGGTGTTTTAGCTGTGAAGATAGCATAAATGCTGTGTTTGCGGCTTGTTATTCAAACTAGAACTAAACTACATACACTAGATGCAACAGCACAGACATCAATTATGTATTACAGAGGTATCAACCAGACATTGAGCTGGATGTATATTGGATGTTCAGTGGGTGAGCGTGAATTGGACGTCAAATTGATATCGCGCACACATGGAAGTAGGCTGCTCAGTTTGCTGTTAGTACAGTGCTTTGGAGGCTTGTGTCTTATACCACGAACTTTGTGTTTAAGGCAGACTTTTAAGGTCTTGCTCTACTCTATGCAGGCAGTGGAATGTATTTCCACTATGTAGAATATTATATTTCAGAGGGACAAAGAACCTGCAGACACTCACCCCAAATGTGACGAAGACTTGAACAAATTTTGAAAAAATGCGGAAGCAGTACATACTACCCGCTTTGGGTGTTGTTTTGCCAGCATGAAATTTTGCTAAGTCCTCCGCCTCTTACCACTGAGCGCTGCTGCATTGACTTTCCCGAACCCCCCTCCCCTGGCATCGCTAGCCTCTCATCAAGACTCTTTGCTATCAAGTACATATAACTTGATGCCCCTGTGAGTTTCCTACATACCTGCATGTCTGAGCACTGTTCTGACTGTGTTTGCTGGCAGACAAGTGCTGGTTTTCTGATTGTGTTTCCGAGTTGAGGGGCTTGTATTTAGTTACTGTAGCATAGTGTACTATTTCATGTAGCCCTGTAGAATCAAATATATGTATTCTTTCATTCTCATTATGACCTGTGCTGGGTGTGCAACCCCCCATATCTGCTGAAGCAAAATGAGGTCCTTCAGTGTAACTTAGTAGACATCTGAATGTCATGTTTAGGACCTCAGGGTGGGTGCAGGTGGCAAGCATACACTGGTCATCCATAAGACGACAAACCCACCTCCCTAGCCCAGCATCAGTTTGACGTTTGGATTAGGGCACTGGGAAATAGGGACCATGTCATTCACATTGCTAATTAACCCATCTAATTCACTGTGAATCACAGTGTGAATTAGAGAAGTCAGATTTTGCCCGGTAAATTACAGTAAATTAGGGAAATTTGCCTCAAATGATATTTCTCGAGCAATTGTCCATGCTTGAGCATATTTCGAGACCTGCACAGTTCGTAGTTTTCACAAACAACCAGTCTCGCAGCATTTTCGGTGTATGACTCATGCTGTCAACCAGCTGATGTTGTTGCCCCTGTCACTGTCACTGTCAACTGGGAAATTTCAATCAAAAGCTAATGGCAAATTTTTTTGCACTCTTGCATTTCACTTGCTGCCGCTGATTATGGAGCCTGATACACACAAGAAGATATCCTGTCTCCGACAGCTATTGAAAACTCTACTGGACATCTTGCCTATTCTATCACAGGCAGATTCAGACTATGCTTTTACATTGTTTACCCCCAGCCCGCGCTGGGCCGACGACATGGGCGTGGCAGGTGCTGTCAATCATGAGCTTGAGCTCAAACTAGGCAACCAAAAGAAGTCTTTAAAGCTAAAGGAGAGGGGGCCGGAGACAATTGCCCTAGCCAATGTACTTGAGCACTGGATCGAGATCTATCCCAATTATGATATGTTGCTGAAGTGGCTCGATGACATAACCATCGCTGCTGAGGATGCCTATGGCGACGCTGGGGAGGAGGTAAGTGCATGTCATAGAACTGTCTGTCAGAGGCCAATCTGACATGCTAACCCAAATTGCGTGCAGATTCCAACCACAGAGATAGAGCAGCCAGCCCCGCCCATAGTGGCACCAATAGTGCAGTCACAGAAGCCAAAGGGCAAGAAAGCTCAGTCACATGTCCTCCTGTCATTTGAGGACACATGTTACCCTTCCGACACAGAGTCGGATGATGAGCGGACAGGTGGCGGGAAAATGTTGCCCCTTCTTTTGATGATTTCAAAGCCATGTCAGGTGCCGAAGAAAGTCTGGTGCATAGCCAGTAGCTACTGCAATACAACATGGGTGTGGCCACGTGCCAGACAGCGGATCCTCGACCACACAGCCCATGACTGCAAAGCAGTGCCCCAGGAATGGCGGATCAGTGCCTTAGAACACCTGGCCAGCAAGGGACAGGCCCGCCAAGCGAAGATGCCAAGACCAGAAGAAGAGGCAGGGTCGGATGTGGAGCTTTTAGAAGACCCGCCGCAACAGAAGAAGACGAAGAAAGACATGGGCAGTGGTTCAGGGTCAAAGCAGAGCACACTAGGGTCCGCATTCTCCGACAAGGGAGCCCAAACATTCAAGAAAGATGCCCACAGGAAGCTCATGCTGTTTGTTACATGTGCTGGTGTTGCACCACACGTCATCGACTCTCCAGAGTTCAAGGCATTTTGTGGCTTCCTCAGTCCACAATACACCCTGCCATTGTCACGAGAAGAAAGAAGGGGCTAGCTTCTCCTATCAATCAACTCGTAGGTACTTATCGTATCTTCACCCCCAATGAACCCTTTCTGCTAATATATCCAACCACTGAATGATATGTGGCTAAGTCACTCAGAAAAGAGGATGTTGGATAAAGAATATGATTCTTGTAAGATAGAGAGGAAAAGCTTAGAGAAGCTCCCTCGTACAAATGGTGCTAACTATATACTACTAGGCCGACTGCGGATTGGTAAGCCTGTGAGAGAATAAACCTATACTAAGGGAATCTTTGTAATACTATCAGTAAGCATGCTGCGGATTGTGGAGCTAAGTGGAGCCTGCTGAGTGAGCATGACGAAGCAGGTGCTAATAATAGTCCTTGAGTCTGAAATGGTCTGAAATTAGGTAATAGGGATGACATACTGGTCTAGAGCAAGTCTAGAGCGCACTGGATGAATGATGTCATGGTCTAGACTCTCGTGGAATGATCCAGAAGACCATGGAATGTGAGGGAAATAGAAAGAATAGAAATGAATAATGAGTATGGTGGCACGTGGTGGAGGGCAAATTGTGACAGCCATGCTCTACCACTATCGTGGAGACCCTTATCCCGGATGAGGCTGCAGCGATCTACCTCGATATTATTGGCTTTTTACAAAGACAGCGAGATCTCACAATTTCGTATGAGGGTGGAAAAATTTGGCATCAAAAATCGTTCTATTCAATTCATGTCATAACAACGCAACGGCAACAGTTTCTGCTTGATCTGGATGATGCTTCTATGCTCAGCCACACCGCTGACTACGTTATAGAGCAGTTGATGGAGGTAAAAACTCAAATTTCTATATCTAGGCATTGAATAATTAGAGTTTAAATCATGCTAGGTCATTACGAGAATCAGAATTTATCGATTCTCTGGAGTGTCTTCCGACGACACAGGCAACACTAGAAGCAGTCGGCGCAAATTGACCCATCCCACCAAGCTTCCGTTCATTCTCAATGTGCAGAATGTGTGCCACCTGATTTCATTATGCTTGAAAGCAATTGGTAAGCTGCCCGAGTTTGCCAAGGTAAGATATCCCATTCAGTGCTATTTCCTGTGCCTGATTCACTTAGCAGATCATCAAACCAGTCAGGAAAACACTCAAGTACATGTATCATTCGACCTATACAATGGAGCACTTCAACTACCAGCACACACAGCTCAACATTTTGCGCGGCCTCGAAAAGCCGGGCAAAACCAGATTCACCGGAGTCTACCATGTGGGGGTATCAATTCAGAGGGGGTTGCCTGCGTTTAGGGCCATTGTCAATGACGACAATCTCAATATCAATATCAATGTAAGTTCTAACTTCACAACTACCTCGCCTTGCTAATTCATCATCAGGACATGAACAACCTTTTTGAGTCGCACTCATCAACAGCCCTGATGTTCCAGGTCAATCTGGCAAAGCTTATCGCTATTTTCAGCCCTTATGCCAGGGCCATTCAATGCCTTGAGTCTCCACACACAACCTGCAGCGATGTCTACCTATACTGGCTGGCAATAGTCTCGCAGATTAACCATCTCCTTGAAGGTAACACAGTTACACTGCGAGAAGACACCAAAGCCAAGCTTCGTGCCATCACCAATATGTGATTCAACCAGATGATCAACAAGGCCCCAAATGATCCATACATTACGGTGCTTTATTTACATCCGGGTATGACCAAACATGCTGCGGCTGTCCAACTTAGTACTAATTATTTTGTCAGAATACCGTGGCACCAATATTTACAGCAACATCAATCCCCTTGATGTGCCTGAAGTATGCATTTCCATTTCCGCAGGTGAGGGACCCAAGGTTGTCCCGCCAGAAGAACAGATCGCTTCAAGGGTCATCAAAGCTCTCGGCAAGATACTTATGCATGAGTATGGTGATGCATACGATGGTAAACGATCAAATGAAGAGGCCCGGTGTGTTGTCGGATGAGTGTTGTGCACTTATCCCTAGAGTCGCCGGTCCAAACAAATATTGACGGGCTATCCCTAGTTTGAGTTCTTCCTGAAAGTCGGTTATTTAGTGACCTAAACATCGATTTCGTAGAATTGCCTAAATGGGGTTGTAGGTTAGTAGCTGCAGGTAAAACCAACTGCTACTCTGAACGGAAAAAGTCTGATGCTGAAAGTAACTGTAATATTTAGAAAGCCTAGTCTGTCTGAGACTACGACTCTGATGAGCGGAATTTTAACAAAGCAAAGATGCTGAAAAATGCTATATCCTCGTGGATGTACTTGATGTCCTAAACACTATTCGAAAGGGTTCTTAACGCTCCTGACAGGTTGATTTGACACACACTTAGTCTGTCTCGTAGACTTAAGCTGCTCAGAATGCTTATGCTGGCACGGATCTAATGTTCTCTTTAACACAATGGAATTGTTTAGCGACTCTAAGTCACTCGTTGCAGGTTTAACTTAATCACACAGCTGTGGTTGGTCAAAAATTCGTATATTTCACGACAAGTAGTCAACGCTGTTTGACACTTGTATAGTAACTGGGTAGATACTTAGGTAAGAAGTACCTGGTGATGTGTAGTGGTAAGCGAGGGGGGAACTAGAAGCTCAATACAAAACATACATCCAAAACTCCTACTTAGCTAGTCCTTATATACTAATTCTGATGTCCTTTTTGGGACTAATTCCCAGGGTCTCTGATTGGTTGCTAACCCAATCCCTACTATCTATCTGTATTACAAACACTACATACCCCAGATTTCTTGCTGACTGAGACAATGGACCCCAATTCCTTCTGCTGACTGAGGCTGACTGAGCAAAAGGTCCCCAAAATGTTGTGCTGACTGATCCTAAACTCCCCAAATTTCATAGCTGACTGAGGCTGACTGAGCAAAAGGTCCCCAAATGTCATGCTGACTGATTCAAAACACCCCAAAGTGCTGACTGAGTGAAAGGACCCTGGTTTTTGGCTGATTGATCCACAGTACTCTATTTGTCGTGCTTACTGATCCACAGTATCCTATTTGTCGTGCTTACTGATCTTTCAAAGTTCTGGGGTAACTCAACTTTCTCACAGGTGGATACCGTTCATGTGATCTATGTGGCTCTTTAAACATTGGTCATGTGCAGGATTTCGATCTTGTGACTTTTGGCATTTTCTTTTTGCACAATTTTGCCATGTGGGTGGTGATGACACCTGTCAGCTATTTTTAAAAGTCCTAAAGAAAATATAATTGTTGAACCAGGATTGAACCGACGACCTCCAAGTAATCACATGTTCGTAGTGGTGGCAAATTTGATGATTTGTTCCATAAAATCTGGTTTTTAGGCTTCTGCAAGGGGAACTTGTAGGGCCAATGGCATTTCGCTGGAACATCTGGTAACCTTGATTTTGGAAGACAGGAGCTGGTTGGTGGTCAAGTGGTCAGTGAAACTCTTCGGTAGAAATATTGTCGATCATCTTGTGGCATGAGAAGCATAATGGAAGCTAGTATCGGGACCTTGGAATCATTATTACTGGTAGTGTGGGACACTTTTACAGTCCTATCTTCATATCAGCTGGGGCTTGGGCAACTATTTCCAAATATAGTTAGCTTGAGGGACCATGCCGGCATTCCGCATTTTGACATGCTTCTTGTTAGCTCCCCTGTGGCGTTCTTATTGTGCTTCTTTTGTATCGGCGGTGATAGGTGTCGTCAAGGTTGGTCTTCGGCGGAGAATGGATGTCGGTTCCGATGGTTTGATGTCGTCCCTTGTGAATTATCGAAACCATATTTCTGGCTTGTCTAGGAGTGGTGTGAAGAAAAAAATAGGGGGACTCTACAAGGTTAATAATCTTGGCTGCCTTTGTGGTCTTCGGTGAAGAATCCGAGTCCAGGCCTTGAGCTTTTGTCGTGCTTTACTGAATTCCATCATATACACCTGAGTTTGTACCGTGTGCCCTTAAATTTTCTTTGTACATGATCTTAACAGTATCATGGATCTTTCCAGTATGCCAAAATTTCTTAGCAAACAATTCGTTTCTCACAATTGTACATGCATTGAATGCAGTGAAACACAAATCATGTTTTCTGCCTGCATTTGGTGTGAAACCATTTCACAGCGTGACAGCGTGTATGGTTGCTCAGATTGCTTCTACTCTCTCTCACAGCTGTTATTTAATTCTGGAATCAATGTAATGGTAGTTATGAGGAAGGAAGGGTGGTAGCTAGTTATTTTCTTCCTATGTCAGATCTTGCGCGAATCAGCCCGGAAAATCATTATCAAAATTGATGCAGAATCAGGGGTGTTCAGAGTAAGAGTCCAAATTATTGCCAAATTGCCTACTCTGAACACCCCTATTGAGCCCACACCACCAGGGCCTTCAGCTTTGCATGGTCACACGGAAGGGTGAGAGACCCCTCGAGAGGCACATCCACTTTGAAAATCCCCCATACAAGATGAGAGCTCAGACGAGGAGGAGGAGGAGGAGGAGGAGGAGGAGGAGTGATGATGACATGCTAATGCAACTAGATTCCAATGAGGATGAGACTTGGAGCTAGGACAATGAAGCTCTGTCTGCAGCTGAGTGGATAAATGTTGACTTTGAGCGCCAGAGGGCTGCAGTTGGTACATCTTTTTTACTTGTTGGAGATGGTATATCAAACTGATTAAGGATTATAAATACTATAGGTGAAGAATTCTCAAATGCTGATCTTGCCACCCTTCACCATTTTGCATTGAAGGTCAACTCACATATGACTCGAGATACCTTTGATTCACTTAAAGATAGATTCCCTGAGGTTGAAATCAAGTCCCTTAAGGCTACACAGGGTTGTACAGCATTTCTCACAGCATACAAGCCTGTCAGCATAGATTGCTGTGTTGACTTGTGCTGTGCCTTCACTGGATCATTCATGAAGCTCAACAAATGTCCTTACTGTGATCAGCCTCGTTACAACTCAGGACGCCAGCCACATAAACAATTCACTTACTCTCCTATCATCCCACACTTGCTACACCAACCTGATGAAATATTGCGCCAAACATGACACTAATGCCACAGCTGATCCCAACAAGTTTGATGATGTCTTCAATGGATCAGAGTATCAGCGGCTCAAAACCGAGTATGTACACACCAATGGGAAACAGTGTGCACACAACACTTTAAGGATCCACAGGACATTGCATTGGGCCTCTCTACAGACGGCTTTGCACCATTTTGCCACCACAAGCAAACATGCTGGCCCATCATTCTTTTCAATTACAACCTCCCTTCTGACAATCAATTTAATGAGGAGTAAACAATCTGTATTGGGGTCATTCCTGGGCCAAAGAAACCCAAAGACTTCGACTCATTTATGTGGCCTCTCATAGAGGAGCTGATCAAGTTGGAGCTGGAGGTTCACACATATAACACAGTACAAGAAGAGCTATATTTGCTATGTGCTTATCTCATCAGAGTCTTTGGTGATATCACGGCTAGTTTGTTTTCCCCCCTGCTGCGTGTGTAATATCACAGGTTTATGGGTCCCCAACTCCTGTGCCATGACAAATTATGTCCCCTTAGAGAGTGCAGGCCATCCAGCTGTTCGTGCAGATTGAGAAGCAGTGCAAAGATATGACACACTAGCCTTGCATTTACACACACAAATACAAATTATCCAGCAAGGCCAATGTTACGACATGTATTCACAGTCGTTCCCAGATGGGCCTTATAGTGGTGCCGATAGACTAGTAGTGTAATGAGGTGTCAATCCTTGTGATTGAGAGTGAATGCAAGTCACTTGAGACAAAGGTTAGATGATATTAAAGATATGTAAGTGAGACTGTACCTTGAGACAAAGAGAATAAGCTAAGGTCTCAAGGTCTGAGTCACTGTCTACTTGTACTACTGTATCGGTAATCGTGCTGACAATGTGGGGCCCTAAGGGTGAGCATATATGATGCTAAGGGGCCCGGGGAGTCATAGATGTGTATGTAAAGATCCGTTGATAGTGGACGACACATGGATGGATGTGGAGTAATGTAGTCACATGTGGTTGATGAAGTAAACCCATGATGGAATAGAATACGATGGAATAGCATGGAAGGATGAGGAATCAGATGGAATCAGATGGAATGTGTTGGCCATGTGACAGGTAGATAGGGCCAGCTCATGACAACAAAGTTGACAAAGCTGACTCCGAGGCACGCACCAAGCGGCTCTCAAAGGCTTATGGCATCAAAGGTGTCTCTACTCATCTATGAGAATGTACTCAAAAACCTTATTCTACTTTGGACCAACCAGGACAAGGGCCTTGATGAATGGTCCAACCAAGATTACAACCTCTAAGTCTGGGACACTATTAGGGCAGCAACGGCAGCCGCTGGCTCCACAGTGACTGCCACATTTTGTGCGCAACCTCAAAATGTAGTAGATGACAAGGCCACATGCACAGTGGACATGTGGTCTACTGTGGCAGGGTGCTAACCCTGTTTTGGAATCTCCTCCTGGCCAGCCAGAACCACACTGAGTCTGGTTTGTATGCTACTCATTGGCCAGCCCGCACCACACTGAGCCTGTTTTCCCATCTACCTCCTGGCCAGCCCGCACCATGCTGAACCCATTGGGATACTACCCTCTGGCCAGCCCATGCCACACTGAGCCTGTTTCCCCCTCTACTTTCTGGCCAGCCAGTACCATGCTGCACCTGTTTCCACCTGGCCTGCAAGTACCATGCTAAACCTGTCCCAAAGTCTTCCCTCTGGCCAGCCTACACCACACTGAACCTAGTACAATTCAAAATGTATGGTCAGTTAGTACTATACTGTATGTATCAAGACAACCTTTTGTCTGGCCAGGCAGCACTGTTCTCACCCACTTTTGACCTGGCCAGTTCCAGCTAGCCTGTGCTGCTCAGCACAATTTTCCTCTGGCTATCGAGAACAGCTCTCACGACCCCACTGATAGCACTGGCACAGTAGTTCAAAAAACAGGTCTATTATGACCATTTCATTGAGTTCATGGAACTAGTCACTCTGTGCTGGCTGTTCAGGATCACACATGATGACATCACAACAATTCACAGTTTGGGTTGAGACATGAAAAGTATGTGCTGAATTCATTAATCTCAATTATCTAAATGACTGATTCTTACTTTGTTCTGGCTTAGGTTGTATTATCAGCATTCTCCGGATTGACTATCCATGTGTCCCCTGAAAATTCACATGCTGCTACACATCACTGACAGCATTGAGTTGTGCGGTTCGAGCAGCATTATGGATGCTAGTATGGGTTGTGGGATTTTTTATACAGCTGAAATAAGGTCAAAATCACACACTGGCATCATTTGTGGTGCATGCCGGCGATTCCTGGAATTTTTTCATTTCCAAGCTGTAATAAGCACTGCTACACCTGTTTCTTTCCTCTTACTGTGATGCATTGTTGTTTTGCTCTTTTGTCCCTTGGGTTTTCTTTTGAATCTGTGCATAAGATTTATTGAACCTACATGTGCTCTGTACTGATTTTGGACTGTTTTAAGCGAAATTAATTCTCATGTCAGCTTGTCTAATAGGACACTGGGGAAATGCTGTGGGATGCAAGGAGAGGAATCTGACAAGCAGGGATACCAATTAATGTCTTAGGTGTGTCTCTGACTCATATTTGACATTTAATGTGATGCTGATGGATAAATGACAGTGTGTATTCACCGGGTGTGTTGGCTGACTCTGAGGTGTTGGATTGACAGTTATTGTCAATCATCATTCCCAACAGCTCTCACTATTTTACTGGTGCACTTGACCTCATCTATCCTTGCAATGATCGATCCCTACTGGACAAATTTATGCCCCAGGATCCCTACATGTTTTGTGTGGCTTTTGGTCATGTCAACACCCCATGGATTTATTTGCGGGCCTTTTGCCTGTCCATATTTCTTGGGCCCCTCCTCCACCGCAAGAATGACTTCTCATTATTTTAGGCCTGCATTATTATTGGTAATGGTGATCTATGGTTTTCCCCATTCTCCACGCTTATTTTTCCACACCATCTTGAATTTCTCATCCAATTTCCATCAGTGCTGCAGATATTATATCAGTACACCAATCCTGCTAAGCTCAAGGATTTGTGTCTTCCGAATGTGGAAATTGTCCTTCAGAATCGTGTCTGGAAGCAGGCTGGAAGAAGTGCATGCAGGTGCAGGTGACAAAGGAGGAAAATTATATATTCTTGCTATATCATATAGTTGGGGCTAGAATTCATGCTGGGGTTCATCTCTTGTCTTGTGTCTTCATTGCTGTGATCATGAATAATGGGGTTATGTGGTGCTAATTGACAAGTTGGTAACTTGAAGTTGAACCGAAACCCAGTCTGTTCCCTTGGCTTGTTTGTGTTTGGGTTGATTGTGTAGTTAATGAGCAGTCTAACCTTGAATATGTAACTTAGATGATCTGCAGACCAATCTATCCTTATTTGATGAGGTAGGTGATCCATGCAAAACTATATACTTATGTGGTTGAAGGGTGTAATCCTGACCTTGTGACTGGTGATGTGCATAATCCCCACATGATATTATTTTATGTAATAGCTGTCTGTCAGGAGGTGATATAGGTTTGGTACAGATGTGGTGTGAGTCTGTCCCGGATGAGCTTATAGCCAGTTGTCGGGTCAAAGAGAGGACAGGACAAGGGCTCATAGATGTTTGTTGGAGTTTGAGAATGTGTTGGCATAGGTAGTCAAAGGGTACTAGGTGTAGTGGGCACTGTCATAAATGCCATGGAGTAGTTGAGCCTGGAAGGGTCGACATTGAGAGTGTGTAAGGTTAGAGATGGATCTCTTAGCCAAGAGATTGTGATGGTGTAGATGGAGGTGTTGACATAGTCATTGGTGTCGTTCTTTAGGTGAGTGATTGACTTATATCGTCAGCCGCAAGATAGAACTGGTTAACAGCATTAGCATTCAATATTATAAAAGGAATATATTTTGTGAGCCATTACCTGGTTAACAGCAAGGAAAGGCTGAAGACCAGGTGTTTTTGAAGTGTCTACTTTATACTACATCATTTGTGGGAGTCTTTGTCCTAACTAGGCAATGCTCTTGTACTATTGTAGTAAGCTATGTGATGAAGCGGGGGCACTGAGTAAGTTGTAAGTATGTAAGAGTCTGTTGTGTTTGTATAATGAAAAGATTATGGTTCTTTACCATAGGTGAAGGGGAAAATTGGTGCATATATAGACTAGGCTTGGCAGTTGATCATGGAGCATAGGGTGACAGGTTATGTGACAAGTCTAGGCCTAGATCTGACTAGTGCCGGACATAGCCAAGTGTCAGACATAGCAAGGATAGTATATCTGAGCCTTCGTCAAACTGGTGCCTTTATTATAGATGTGTGATGACATCAGAGATAGTGAGGGATAGAGTAGTTAGGTCACCTGACAATGTGTGTCAGGTGCCTGAAGTCTACTAGTGTGATAGATATGTGGACATTGAATGGATGAGTGAGAACATGAGAAAGATGGAAGGAGTTGCTTTAGGGCCAATGTCATGCAGTGGTGTGGTGATCCGTTGTAGTAGGAGGGCAGCTCATAACACTGTCCCATAAGGCTCAAAGAGAAAGAAGTCTGTACAGTGACAGGCAAAGTGGCAGTGCAACTCTCTTGCTTCTGTCCGCTTCGACAACTGCTAAGTCACATAGCTGCCTGGCAGCTTCATCTCTCTTTCTCTTTCTTTCCCCACTCACCCACTCCTATGTAAACACTGATTGAAGGTAGCCAAGGAAACAAGTACAATCTTAAGTCATAGGTTATGTCACACACAAACAGGATTCTTAATCTAAGCCATATATAGGGGGTTAAGTCCTTGCAATACATTTCCCCCCCTTTTATAAACCATCAGACTAACCCCACTTCAGAACCCAGACAACCTTCATTTGAACACTTCACAACACCCACCCTCTTTTTTTCAAAAATTGTTTCCATTCATTCATTTATACCCCTGGAAATACAATCATCTCCCTTCACAACCACTAGTTCCCATCTTCAATGTCTCATCTGCAGCAAACATCAGAGTGTATATGCTTCATAGAAGATGATTCCATGCATTGGGGAACAGGAGTGAGCAAAGGCACTCACACATGGAGTTTTTATTGGTATAGCCATAATGAGGGATCTTCCCTTGCATCAAGATAATCTCAGTCTCTCATCCAGACTGCCCTTCAACCACACTATGAACCTGTGATCAGTCCATTTGGAACGGAAAGTAGAGGGCATCAGGAGAGTGGAAGAGGGAGTTGTAACTTATACAATCTCAGACAAAACCAATGGAGAATTCACAGAGCTCAGTGTGCCAGCTTCCCACACAATGATCAGCCTTAATGGCGGCTGGTACCCAAAAGCCATACCAATTTGGAAAAAGGGAGGTCTGGTCCTTCATTATCCCATGCAGATAGAAGCATATGACCTTGAAAAGCTGCCGCCAAAAAGAAGGCAATTTTCACCAGATGACCTAACATTGATGTACAATGACCTAACACTGGAGTTCCAGCCTTATTAAGTGAGTGTTCCTCACAGGATGGATGATTCACTTGGACTCGGTGAAGAAACAAGATAATTTAATTATTATTGGTGTTGTGCACACCTGCCCGCCTGTAGCTCAGCTCACCGACACTCTTCTTACAGGTCTTAAGGCAGATTTTTCCAGCTATGGGTTTTTTCGCCCCATATCCTCTCAGTGCATTCTGCAGTAATCCTTTGTTGTCTTGTTGATCCTTATCTCTGTACATGTTTCAGCATGGGGCTTTTGAATTGCAAATATTGTTTATCAGACCATATGAATCTGTACCAGAATTTCAGTTATCCCCCCCCCCTAAAAAAAAAGAGAGAGACTGAGACTTTTGACTAAACAAGTACATAGACATCTGATTAGCTTCACAATTTACCCCTTGCAAGCTGACCAGCATGTTGCCTAGTGTGTGAGCCGCCGAGAAATGATCCCACCTACCTAGCAGCTAAATTTCTTCTCTGTGCACCAAGTCCTCAATATATTGCCCTTAAATTGTGTATATTATACCATTGGATCCTATTGTCTATGTACAAGCAAACAGTGTCTCGAAAATGTTGCAAAGCACCATATTTTGGGGCTGTCCCACTTCTAGGGGTGGTCCCACTTCCTATTTCACAGTGTGACACTGTCATCTATGATAAGATGCCTGACTCTGGCTAGCCTCTTTACATTGCCCCTATTGCACCTCACACGGTCAACCAGTCACAATATGTGGACAATGTTCTATCACATTCTATTCTATTCCATGATGTTCCATGTCATTCCATTCTCATTGATTTACTTCACCCACCACACATGGCTCTATTATCAGTACATGCATTGTCCACTATCAACAGATCTTCACATACCTATATATGACACCCTGAGCCCTTTTTTGTCATATATACTTACAGATAGGGCCCCACATCATCAGATGCACTTACTATCACATAGATATAAGTAGACAGTGACTTAGACCTTGAGACCTTACCTTATCCTCTTTGTCTCAAGTGTTAGGGTGTGTAGTTGTAGTATTTCCTGGATGGGCCTTGTAGTGGTGTCAATAGACTAGTTGTGCAATGAGGTACTGATTCTTGTGATCAGGGAAAATACAAGTCACTTGAGAAAAAGGTTAGATGATATTGGGTAAGGTAAAGTGCAACTGTACCTTGAAACAAAGAGGATAAGCTGATGTCTCAAGGTCAACATGGCTGTTTACTTATACCACTGTAACAGTAAGCATGTCTGACAATGTGGGGCCCTATCGGTAAGCATAATAGGAATGATCCGCTGATAGTGGAAGACATGTGGACTGATGTGTGACACATGAAAAGAGTACTGATGAATGTGGAGTAATGGAGTCATGTGTGGTGGATATAGTAAACCAGAATGGAATGTGACAGAATGGCATAGAATGATGTAGAATAACATGGAATAGAATGGAATACATTGTCCGTGTATGGTAACTAGTTGACTGTGTGAAGGTGGATAGGGGCAACTTGTGACATCAAGGTATAGTCTCACCTACATACCTTTAATATTATCTAACCTTTCTCTCAAGTGACTTGTATTTACCCCTAATCACAAGGATCAGTGACTTATTGCACTCCATGTTTATCAACATCCACTAAAGGCTGCCAGCCTGCATACAGAAAGCTGCTGACCTGGAAGGATCTCACTTGGCCCATGGAAACACATTCATTGACTATGTGGATTTGGCTCCTCATAAAGCTGGCTTGCTTCCCTCTAATCCCATGTTAGACACACTTTCTTTCATTCTTGCCACTGCTGCTCGAGAAGTGGTGCAGATGAACCAGCTTAAAAAGGTATTTGTGCTACCTATTATACCCAATTAGTTCTTGTTACCAAACATTTTGGCATACATGTGCTTGGAAGACCTATCAACAATGCTTGTGTTTCAGAACTGCTTCTTATGCAAATCTATACTGACACCTAGTAGAAGCAAGACCCCATACATTCTACTCAGAAAAACTCTTTCTGAAAACAATGATTGTGCTATGAACAGGTGGGGTATGGGGCTTGTGTCTGTGATTGTCAAAGTTGTATTCATTAGGCTATATTCTCCCTCACAAACAATTAGTATAAGTAAACCTGGCAAAGCTATATCTGGTCTGGATCCATATTATGAGTGGTACATTGTCTTCGAGCTACCTCCCAAGGACCGTGCCCTGCTAGACGCTATAGTACAGAGCTTCCTTCACAAAGGCAAGTTGGGAGATGTAATTTCCACACTCTCAATCATACAATTAATCTTGAGTCTCGGCCAGCAGGTCTGAGAAATAAAGAAGACTTACATCACTACTCACATGCACCACTTGTTGTGGTGGTCTGATTGTTCTATTGATGACAATAGGGCCAATGAAAGACAATAGAAATATCACATAGCAGCTTAGGCTTGTGGAATTGTAAGAACCATAAGGTTAGTTTTCAATCATTGTGAGCAACAAAGTCAATATATGTTAGCCAAGCTTTTCAAAGAGGGCCTTAATCACTCTCCAGATTGTCCGCTCCATCATCAAGTTCACCATTGTCTCCCAAAATTGATACAGTGAGTAAGTTAATGAATTGCTTGTCTATTCCAATGTGTTACTTTTGTTTTAGCAAATCTGTCTCTAATGGGTTGTATATTTCCTGCTGTGCTTGGGTGCCTGTATTTTATTCTGCCACCTCACTTATCAGCACCAACATCTGGCCCATCTGGGTTATTACCACAACCACATCCTAACATGAGCCATCTCATCTCAGTCACCTATTTGGGTTACATAGAGATCACAGAGCATTGAGTTTTTGGTTTGGTGGTAGTATGATGATGGAATGGTGGTCAAAAAAGAATGGGTGAATTTGTCACCTTTTTACAGTAATACTCCCAACAATAATCTACACAGACAATCTATGTTATCGAGCTGGATTTTTATGCATTTAACATTTCAAGCCTTATAGATGCCTTGCAGTTTGCCATATTCCTCATGAGTCTCCATACAGACAACAGAGTAATCAAGAAAAAGTTTTTAAGTGTGACATGAAGAAGGTTGATCATCCTGATGCCCAGGCTTGGATGAAGCAAGCTCAGATTGATGATATCACTCTAAAGACTGAAAAGTCTTTAGAGAATCAAAGTCCACTGTAGAGGTTCTCGCTGTGGTGTGCAGAAGTTCATAATGGGGACAGCACTAACCAGATGAAGAATGCAATGTAATTTGGGTCTGGAGCCTCAGAAAACCTTATGCACAGATAGAAAACCTCAGACATGAGAATAGTACATCAGAGGGAGATGATGAGTAGATCCAGAATACACTAGAAACTTGAATGTCCTAGAGCATGCCCACTCTCTACACCTCAGATCTTAACAATTGAAGGCTATAACTAGTGTGGGTTGTCAGAAGTGTTATCACCAGAAGAGTGTGCACAGAAATAAGTATGTGTTTATCTTGGGATGTTTTGTCTTGTAGTCCAAGAACATAGCCACCATTGTAGCTATGAAAAGGAAATGCAGAGATGGATGTATAGAACACATACAAGACAAGAGGTCCTGCATGATATACCAACCACCACTTCTTGTAGCTATCAACGGCATGTTAGTATATGTATGTGTTTGTAGTCTACTTATCCTGCTATTCTAGCTCTGAAGTCATTCTTGAGCATTGTGAGAGACACAAATATTCCAGCACCTTCAAGTGCTGTCCTGTTGTTATCATCCAGGTTTATCCTCAAGCACATTATAATGCCACCTGCAAATGTGTCAGATGTGGCCTTTGTTGCTGCTTATGTGTGATAGGTGATCTTGGTGTTTCAAATATGCAGGATGATCGGTAAGACAGCACATATAGTGCCCCTGAGTGATGCCAATATACAATATTAGTGGCAGGAGTGATGAGTGCTTGAGGTACTAAGGATGTGTTGTGCTTGCATTGGGGGTTTATAATATTAAATAAAATCCTAACCTTAAACCCTTGTCTGACATGGAAGTCAGGTCACCAATGCATAACTGGCCTGGTAACTCCACTATTGTCACTAGTTGCCCCTATCATATTACAATACTTGAACAACATGTTCATACATACAGTTACACTTTCTATTATATACATACAAGAATGCAAAGGACATTTAGATACATTATCATATGACCTGATTACTCTCATATTATGTGGCTTAGTCCCACATGACTCTTTGGTCATTGAGTATAATTATCTTTTACACTTACATTTCATAATGTTAACTTTGTCTTCAGACTTACATTCACTCCCGACAATGGTCAGCACCTCACTTAAAGACACCACATCTGCTTATCAGCACAAGATGAAGCCCTTCTGGGTTCTATGCACATTATCTCGTAATATGATGATTATCAGACCACTGGGAATCATAGTCAGATGAAAGCATGCAAACAAATTGTTAACACTTTGAACTTGTACTACCATAAGCACTTGTGTCCCTCACACAGTACCACCACCTTCCCACTGCTTCTAATGTTAGGACTTCATATTGAATAACCTGGATGGGCCTTATTAATGTTGGGTGCTGGACCTTTCAACTGGGCTTAGATGTAGATACCTTCTGGTATGCTGAAGGGCTTGATCTTTATGTGATATCACAGGTGACGACAAGGGTGGATCACACCAATGAATATGGCTAAGTATTTTGGTAGTTGTAAGTATACCTGTGAACAGAAGGGATAAGTTGAGGTTCTCTCATCCACAGATCTAGCTATTTATACTACTAGTCCATACTGTGGATTACTGAGTCTATAAGACAATAAATCCTAAGTAAGTAAGGCTTGGCAAGGTGGAGCCAAGTGAAGTCTGCTAAGTGAGACTATGACAAAGCAGGGGTCAATGAGTAATACCAATGTGTGTAAAAGTCTGAAATAGCTGGGTATCAGATAATCATAATGACTAACGGGTCATGAGGGACTAATCCATGCAATACAGTCGTAATAAGATCACATGATGAAAGAATGTTATAGAACCAAGTACAATGTTATTGAAACAAATAAGTACAATACTGTACTGGAGTGTATGGATCCAACTGTAACAGTAACACAAACTTCCAAAGTTGCTTATTTGCCTGCTTGTAATGTGTAACGGGGGTGTAGTTGCTGCAAAAAAATTGCCTGCTAAATGACATGTAACAGTGCCGGGAGGGTTTCAAGCCATTATTATCCAAAATATGTACACATATGTAAGTTTTCCGAGCTTCTAGCTACAATGCATGAAAATTTTCCAGCCAGCTAACTAATGTAAACGCATTGATCATGAATAAACCCTTAGTGCTTGAACTTCAAAATCCGTGTCTAGCCCTGAAGTTGCCTAAATCTTCCCCTGTAACGTGTAACAGGCCAGCGGTTGCTAGAAACGGATCAACAAGGTGTGTAACGGTCCACCAAGCGGTTGGATACATACACTCCGGTACAGTATATGAGAAAATGCACCCTTGGCAGCAGTTTATATCCATTCACACAGTCTTTAGACCCTATTTACTACACCAATCAATACCCTTGTAAGCTTACAGCTTACTACATGTACTGATTGCACCACATGTGGCCATGGAAGCTGATCTGTTTGCACATGTTTTGGTCCCGAGATACTCAATGTGTCTTGGGGCTTAGATAGTTCTTAGCTTAGCTCTCTCGTTCCTGTTTCCTAGCTGGATCCCCAATACCCATAACCTTGTCCTGTTTCACTCTTGTCTCTTTCTCATTCACTCTCTCTTGCCTAGTGTAGACTGGCTCCCCCAGAAAAGGGAGCAGTCTTCCAACCCTCTCTAAGATCTTTTATCCAGATATCCATCTCATTATGGTCTGTTCTTAGATATATCCAGGCTGTAAGCCCAATTCTGAGATATATATTTTAGTGGTCCAGATTGTATGTTTAGATTTATCTGGGATATTGCGAGAACTTTTTGGATATATCCAAGATGTATCCAAGCACATTTTCAGGAGACCATGAGGATTTATTTGAATGCCAATATGTGAGCCGAAAAGTCAGGTATTGTATTCAAATATATGTGTATACATTGGGTACTAAAGATGCTTGTGGGGAACATGAGAAGTGGATCTGGGATGTGATATAAGCAAGATTAGATATATCCAGAAGGTATCATGACACACTGTACAGTCATCCAGTTCAGTGAATGCCATCTAGATGAAATATACAAGTGAAGCCTTGGCAATGCAGGAGAACTGAAACCACACCTAGTGTGTAGCATAGATGAATATGAGTGTGTACTGGGCACAGAAGTGAGTGAATTGGGTGGTGTCATTGGATATGGTGTATGTATGGACAATGTGTTGGAGTGTGTGTGCAGATAGTGGGTATGCATGGGTGTATGGGTCTTGCATGGAGGCAAACCTGCTTAAGTGGTGTGCATGTGAATGACCATGTAGCCATTGGGTGGACATGTGAGTGGGTCCTTTGTGAGCAGTGTTGGGTTAGTGTGGGTGCATGTGGAGCTGGTGGTGGACTTGCTGGTACAAGCACATGAGGCTGGGCATACACACTTGGGGATTATTATATGTACAGAGAAGAGTGTGCAAGTGGGGTGGGGTGCACATGTGTGGCCAAGGTGTGTGTGTGGGTCTGCATAAAGGAAGGCGGCAGGTAAGAGATGATCTAGCTGATTGTGTTTACTGATTAGTTTGGTGAAGCACAGGAACACACACCTTCCACATATTCTCATGTATACTAGTCAGAATAATTTAAAGTGTGTTGTAGCCGTCATGGGAGCTCAAAAATTGATTGGTCTGAATGGCTGTCCGGTTAAGTGCCTTGGACACTCAATTTTGATGTATATTCACCCGGTGATTTCAGATAAGCTTGAAACAATTCAAGTGAGCAACAGATTATATGTTGCATAATTCAACATACCCAATGGTGGGTTGAGCTCAGCCAACATTGTTTATGATGATTAGATGGCCAGTAGCGAAAGCCCAACATATCCAATCATTGTCTCTTCTCCTTCTACCACCACCACAATGACAAATTAGCAGATGCACAGGCCGGGGGAGCTTTAGAAAGGTAAGTGATGTGTTTAGCCCAGGGCCCTATAGCACTGACTGCAGTCCTAGACCTGTCTTCCTCTCCTACTGCAATGTCTCTGTCCCCTTACCTCATTATTGTGCCCCTCAACATGATATGTCGAGTCTATACCCTCCATGGGCACATTTTAGACACACAAAAGGAAGCCAAGATGGCACATGTTCCTCCTCAGCTGTTATTCATAGACACCTTCCCCCGCTGCAACACCTTATCCCTCCATACACCTGGTACCTTAAACCTACCCCCATGTGTTCTCAACATGTATGGAGTTGCATTTGGGAGGTCTCCCAGAGGGCTCGCGCACCATGAAACTGCAAACATGTATACATAGGTCCCTTGTTGTGATCACATACTTTTCCTCCTCTTGCCTTTGCATTATCTCCTCCAACCGCCCGCCAGCCCTTGTGTGTTCTGAAAATGTGTTTAAAGTGGTAGTTGACCCTTTCCACTTGTCCCCCACCCTCTCTGAGCATGAACATGTGTGCACTCACACATTCTTTGCCCCCCCTTCCCCAGTGTCCCATATCTATGCCGGTAATGGCAACGAGTCTGTTATGATATGAGATGCAGAGGTTCGGATTCACGTTATTTTGGCCGGATGTTCGACGAACCAGCCGGACCGGCCGTTTGCAAAAGCAGCTGGTGTGTTGTCGGATGAGTGCTGTGCACTTATCCCTAGAGTCGCCGGTCCAAACAAATATTGACAGGCTATCCCTAGTTTGAGTTCTTCCTGAAAGTCGGTTATTTAGTGACCTAAACATCGATTTCGTAGAATTGCCTAAATGGGGTTGTAGGTTAGTAGCTGCAGGTAAAACCAACTGCTACTCTGAACGGAAAAAGTCTGATGCTGAAAGTAACTGTAATATTTAGAAAGCCTAGTCTGTCTGAGACTACGACTCTGATGAGCGGAATTTTAACGAAGCAAAGATGCTGAAAAATGCTGTATCCTCGTGGATGTACTTGATGTCCTAAAACACTATTCGAAAGGGTTCTTAACGCTCCTGACAGGTTGATTTGACACACACACTAAGTCTGTCTCGTAGACTTAAGCTGCTCAGAATGCTTATGCTGGCACGGATCTAACATTCTCTTTAACACAATGGAATTGTCGATTTAGCGACTCTTAGTCACTCGTTGCAGGTTTAACTTAATCACACAGCTGTGGTTGGTCAAAAATTCGTATATTTCAAGACAAGTAGTCAACGCTGTTTGACACTTGTATAGTAACTGGGTAGATACTTAGGTAAGAAGTACCTGTGGTGATGTGTAGTGGTAAGCGAGGGGGGAACTAGAAGCTCAATACAAAACATACATCCAAAACTCCTACTTAGCTAGTCCTTATATACTAATTCTGATGTCCTTTTTGGGACTAATTCCCAGGGTCTCTGATTGGTTGCTAACCCAATCCCTACTATCTATCTGTATTACAAACACTACATACCCCAGATTTCTTGCTGACTGAGACAATGGACCCCAATTCCTACTGCTGACTGAGGCTGACTGAGCAAAAGGTCCCCAAAATGTTGTGCTGACTGATCCTAAACTCCCCAAATTTCATAGCTGACTGAGGCTGACTGAGCAAAAGGTCCCCAAATGTCATGCTGACTGATTCAAAACACCCCAAAGTGCTGACTGAGCGAAAGCACCCTAGTTTTTCGCTGATTGATCCACAGTACTCTATTTGTCGTGCTTACTGATCCACAGTATCCTATTTGTTGTGCTTACTGATTTTTCAAAGTTCTGGGGTAACCCAACTTTCTCACGGGTGGATACCGTTCATGTGATCTATGTGGCTCTTTAAACATTGGTCATGTGCAGGATTTCGATCTTGTGACTTTTGGTATTTTCTTTTTGCACAATTTTGCCATGTGGGTGGTGACACCTGTCAGCTATTTTAAAAGTCCTGAAGAAAATGTAGTTGTTGAACCAGGATTGAACCGACGACCTCCAAGTAATCACATGTTCGTAGTGGGGGCAATTTGATGATTTGTTCAATAAAATCTGGTTTTTAGGCTTCTGCAAGGGGAACTTGTAGGGCAAATGGCATTTCGCTGGAACATCTGGTAACCTTGATTTTGGAAGACAGGAGCAGGTTGGTGGTCAAGTGGTCTGTGAAACTCTTCGGTAGGAATTTTGTTGAACATCTTGTGGCATGAGAAGCGTAATGGAAGCTAGTATAGGTCCTTGGAGTCATTATTACTGGTAGTGTGGGACACTTTTACAGTCCTATCTTCATATCAGCTGGGGCTTGGGCAACTATTTCCAAATAGAGTTAGCTTGAGGGACCATGCCGGTGTTCTGCATTTTTGACATGCTTCTTGTTAGCTCCCCTGTGGTGTTCTTATTGTGCTTCTTTTGTGTTGGCGGTGATTGGTGTCGTCGAGGTTGGTCTTCGGCGGAGAATGGATGTCGGTTCCGATTGTTCAATGTCGTCCCTTGTGAATTATTAAAACCATATTTCTGGCTTGTCTGGGAGTGGTGTCAAGGAAAATAGGGGGACTCTACAAGGTTAATAATCTTGGCTGCCTTTGTGGTCTTCGGTGAAGAATCCGAGTCCAGGCCTTGAGCTT